>JANHGN010005459.1:6778-33721 GCA_024605025.1 Megaceryle maxima | reverse complement strand
GTTTTTTTTTGGATATAATAAGTTTTATTTCTTTGTTGATAATATATTTTTTTGTTTGTATTTTGTTTTTTTTTTTTTTTTTTTTTTTTTTTTTTTTTTTTTTTTTTTTTTTTTTTTTTTTTTTGTAGACCATGTGGTAGATATGGAATAAGTATTTAATAATCTAGGACTGTGGTGTATAATGTAGCCAACAGTGTATGTGATTGATGGTGAATCGTCGTTCCAGCATATTGATATCTATTTTACATTTTTATATGTCTAGTTATTGGAAAAAAACAGCAGGAGAGCACTACAATGACTATACAAGTAAATGCAGAATGAAGGTCCACTTTCGGGTCCCAGGGCAAGACTACACAGACTTCTTTTTTTGGCAAAACTGAGCACTTAAAAGGTCTGAGAGAAATTAGACATTGAAAAGGGGGCCCTGGAGAGAAAAGAAAGCTGTGAGAAGGCAGTTCATAGTCAGACCATGGGGAAGAGAATCACGTCCTCCAGGCTGTGTGAAGCAACCTTCCTTGGCTTCTGGGGAAAGGTGAACCCAAGAAGTGGCCAGCCAAACATGACCATGTGATTGCTTCAGGACACGATTTTCTCTGGAAAGCTGTGGTTGTTTCAGTCAAGCATTCCCAGTCTGGACATCATACACTGCTCCAAATGAAGAGGAACAGGAGTTGATTGTGCTAATATATGTGCAGCATAAGATGGCCTTTGGAAGCAGTAAGTCTGTGCTATGTTCTGCTGCAGCATGGGGTCCCCATGCATATGTCCCCCTTCCCTCCTGTGACATCATGTGGATGACATCAGTGGGATTACAAGGCTTGGATAATCCTCCCTGCATGCAAACCCTGAAAAAGAGTTTCTGGCTAGCTTCAATTCCCATGGAAATTGCCTTCAAGGACAAGCAGGCTTGAATTTGTCCCCAGCACTAATTAGGTCCTAGGTTTAGGTACAGAAATAAACAAGGAAACAAAACTCAGATAATGAGAGATTCTAGATGAAAGATGAAAACAAATGAGAAACTCTTAAATGGAGCCTGAGGTATGTTCTGAGTGACTCCTGTGTAAAGTGTACACAATGAAGGGAAAAGATAGTTACTGGGATGGTGGTGGGAATAGAGGTTAGTCCCTAGTGCTGACAGAAGTTTCCTTGGCCAGCCTCTTATTCTGTACAGAATTTAGTTCAACAGGGTCCTGGTATTAGTTTGAAACCACCACATACTATAGTGAAGCAAGAAATAGAAGTAATGATAATATACCTGGGGTTTGTGTTGATATAGATGGTTGGGTTTTTTTCAGATTTCATCATTTACCAATTTCCAACCCACTCAGTTTTGATTAGTCACAAAATACAACACAGAGTATTATATAGCAAAATGCAGGTGGCAGTAATTGCCAGCCTTAGGTAGTTAGAGTTTTACCGTTTGCATTTTCCAGAAAATCTGGAGATTTTGCTTTTTTTTTGTTTTGGGGTTGGATTTACCAACTGAAAAAACAGTTGAAGAAAAATATTATGAAAAAATTTGATTGCTCAATATGAAACCTGTGATTTGTCTTGTAGCACTAAATTAAAAATAATATATCTTCAGAGGTACATTCACTTGCTGCTACACAAGTTTTATAAAGCACTTTGCTACCTGCCAATATCCAGAGAAAAAAAACCCAACAGACTAACGAGTTGCTACTGTTCATTTGAGTAAAGGAATTCTTCTGAAAGGTTTGAGTTACCAGGACCATATTAAATGTATTGTGGTACTTGATTTAAAATGCATCTTCCCCGCTGTTTATGTTCTGAATAAAACTGGGGTCTGAATGAAGATTAACTACTTCAGATGAATATGAGCACATCAGTGATGACAGTATCTAGAAAAGGAGAACACCAAGACAAAACAGATCACTTTTTCATGACTATTCCTTGATAGTCAAGCTACTGTTCGATATTTCTAGTGGCCAGAATTGTTCTCCCCTTAAAATTTACTGACATACTTCATCAATTTCTGTCAAATGACCTCAACTATACGAGTTTTGTCACCTCTGCCTTAATGAAAATAAGTCCCTACTTTGTCACTGTATGTCTAAGCTCTTTTATTAATCACATCTTGTTTCTTTTTTTATCATGAAATCTTAAGGGTTTTTTAATGCAATATTACAGAAAACTTCTTAGCCATGAGGAGAACAAAGTAATACTCTTTCTCAATTTATGAAAGAATATATTACGATGGTAATACATTTGAATATTTTTATAAGAAAGACTGTTTACTGTGCAGAACATTATACTCAATGACCCAAAGATTTTCCTTTGAAACTTAAAATGTCCATATGCTGATTTCAGATGTCACTGCATACTTCTGCTGTCTGTTCTTTGATCCTCTCTTTCCCATATCAGTGACATTTATCTGATTCTCATTATTGCATCATCAGGGCTCTTCAAATTGCTTTATAGTTGTTCTGGCAGCATCATGTCAACTAATTAAGTGCTGGTGCTTTTGTTTTACAGACTAGGAATTGAGGATAAATAAATAAGTGACATGCCCAAAGACAATTGCAGAAAGATTGCGGCCAGGCAGACACTTGGAAATAAGCCTTCCAGCTCCCAGACAAGCATCAACATCATGTAGGTGTGTTAAAGGGTCATCAAGACTCCCTTGCCTCTTCTCGTAGTACTACATGACCTGACTGCTCTTAGCTCTTTTTTACAAGCCTAAAGGCAGGATTTCAATATTGGGGCTCTTCTATATCAGTACCAAAGACATCTAAGCATATATCTAAATGTTAAGATGTAAGAAGTAGGTTCTAGTTGCAGGATTTCCTCATCTAACTCATAAACTGTTTGCTGTAGGTGACTACATATGAGTTAAATTTCTTGCTGCCTCTTTAGTCCAGAAAAAGATGTTTCAAGGGTGCTTTTTGTCTATGATGGGCAAGAAAAATCATGCTTCTCAAACACATCTTTCACCCCTTAGATGATATCTACATGCCTAGTTCAGTGCAGAAGATAGGTAAGAAGAATCCAGAGTAACTTTGATTATTGATTCCAAGTCAGCACACACACTTGCTCTAACATTTCTTACCCATTTGTATGCCCACTATCAGAACTCTCAGACTCTTTAAAAGGACAAAGATGATGCTGAAAGGACATACAAACCCTGATTCAGTGATCATGTAGCATGGGTGAGACTGCTTATACTTTAAATCAGTGCTCAATTCTCTAACCATTTACACAGCAAAGGTTTTAGTACATGATAACTGGCTGTGAAAGAGCACTGAGTAGACACTGAGGGAGGCAGGCTAGACTTTAGCCAACACCACAGACTGCTGTTTCTCTCTGGTGGACAATGCTATGGTTCATAGCAGATCAACAGAGTAAGAAACAGCATAATCTAATTTTTATTCAACTTCTGTAGTTCATTTTGCCACAGCTTACAGTTAAAAAAGGTCTACATCCCAAATTGTGCTGCCACAATGATTTTCATTCACAAGCAATAAAAGTTGAGCTAAACTTTGAATGTGTTACTTTATGTTGTTTTCTTCTTTGTAATGTGTGAATTAATACATGGTGGGGGGGGGAAGGAGTGTTTAGACTTTCTTCTGATGCATCATGAGCTAAATAGTTCTACTGATCACTAATTAAGGAAGGCTAACCTAATGAATTAAACATTGTCTTGAGAGCATGGCTTTCAAAGAGGACTTCCTATGTAGGGTTGCCATGCTGCTGTCCATGATTTCCCAGGCAGAAATATGCATGCATGCATTGTGGAGATGGATTCCCAGTGTGCAGTAAGCCAGGCATATCAGGTTTATTGTGCGTGTCGACATTTTTTGGCACATTCACAAATGCATCCAACTCATTTTTCCTGCACCATGCAATTGATATGTAGAAGATATTCCTCTGTCCAGGACTTGTCCAAAGACCACTAAAAGGTACTGTTTACTATTGCCATAGTGACAGATATCCAGGAATGGTTGGACTCTTCAAATCCCATAAAAACAAGACTTCCAGGAAGAGAAAGAGGACATGTTTGAATCTCCTGGACAAGTGGTTATCTTCATTCCATGATCTTATATAAATCAATTCATCCAATTGCTTACACATCCACATTTAAGATGAGGCAATTACAATGCTAAGTTACACTAAGTGATATTATGAGATGAAACAGAGTTGGTAAAGAGCTATAATTTTTCTAGATGTAATTTTTCAGGAGCTGTAATCCATGAAAATACATTTTAAATCATTGCAGCCCTCTCTTTATTTTAATAAAAGTTGATGGGCTCTAAGACATCCCCAGAAGAGATCCACAAGGCATACTTTCCACTCTTTATTGAAAACCAGTTGTTTCCATCTTGTATTACACTAAAGACTAGAAGGGCTTTTGTTTCTTCCCTTCAAAAATCTGAAAAGCATTCCTAATATAGTGAATACAAACAGGAGTAATTGGTAGAAAAGGGATAGAGGCAGCTGATTTAGAAGAATAAATGTTGACCACAGAGGCAGCAGCTGCTCTTCTCTTAGACAATTCTTCAAGGCACGTATAGTAGCTTGCTCTGATTTTCTGTCTGTTCTTATACCTCTTTGTTTAATGCCATCTCGGGGACATTGCTTTCTGTCTGGTAGAGGGCACCACCTCACCTTCCCAACCTCCAGTTATTCTTGCCTGATAAAAACACTTGAGCATGAAGATAAATTTTTGCCCTCAAGAATGTTTGCTGTTAGGCAACATTTGCCCCTCCACTGCATCATGAAATTTTGACTTCATTTGAAGCTCCAGTTATATTTATAATTACATGAAGGGATGTGACACTAAAAGAAAATTGTGTGGGTTTCATTTTATGTGATTTATTTATAACTTAACATGGCACTTAATAAAAAAGCTGTATAAATCAACTGATACAAACAATCATTCCTTTATCAGGAAATTACATGTGCAAAGTATTGGTTAGTGAAATGAGTCTTAATGAAATTCAGTCAAAAGCTACAGATCTAAGAATGAAGAGGGGCCTCTTAATAGAAGAAGGTTCTATTTTTCCTGTAAGGTTCAGAGATTCAGACAATAAAATAGTGATTTAATAGACTTTAAGTCAATCAAGATGATACAATAGTGTTAATTAGCCTTTTGTGGCTAATTCACAACTGATTCTGTTGTCTACTTATTTATGTTCTAAAGTGGTCCTG
Source organism: Megaceryle maxima (assembly GCA_024605025.1). Classification (NCBI taxonomy): domain Eukaryota; kingdom Metazoa; phylum Chordata; class Aves; order Coraciiformes; family Cerylidae; genus Megaceryle; species Megaceryle maxima. The sequence continues at coordinate 28,555 of JANHGN010005459.1, read as the reverse complement.
ATGAAATTTTTAATATTTCACCTAACCTGAAGGTTCATTTTTATGCTGGCTGGTAATTTTCTCATATATAGCTTGAAATTGTACTCTAGATAATTTTGCAGTGTAGTATATCTAAATGTCAGGACCATTGGCTGCTGTGTTGAATGGCTCTTCAGAGCTGACAACTGGATAATAGCTTTACTTTCAGCCAGCAGAGGAAGTCAAGAGCAAAAGTGTAGAGATAATGTGAATATAATTCATTATTCAAATATGCAAGTGATGAACTGAAAACAAAGAGGGAAGAGTAATAATGGTGTCATTATTTTTATTACTCTTGTTTTGCAAACGTAGCGTGAAACATTAAAGTAGATCTTTGAGAGATTCTCAACTGTACAGTGACAAATTTACTTTCTTGGCAATATTGATAAAAGGAAAGTAAAGCAGACAGGTTTCTACAGAAGGTATGCTGCGCTGTTAGTTGTACTATTAAATATTTTCTTGTTGCCTTTTGCTCTTTGAAATTCACATTATTGTTACTCTTTAGAAGCCTGAGCAGTGACTGGAAGAAAGTGCATTGTTGTTCTTGTGGCTTTTTTTAGTTAAGACAATCTTCAAAGCTTTTAAATCTTTGTAGCATGACTAACAAAGGCCAAATAGGCAGGTTATGTAAAGCTTTCCTTGAAAAATGAAGAATTTGCATGTGATAGCAAAACATCTTCCATGAAAGCAGCACAGATACAGGTTTTAATAGAATAAGGACCTAAAGAGCATCCATTTGCTAACTAAGGGGTTTCCCCCTTACTCTTCTGTTTAACACTCTGCTTTTCATACTGTCTGTTTTACTTCCCCTGTGTTTAGGTGAAGATTTATTTAAAAAAAAAAAAAAATTAAAATTTAATGCTTTTAATTTTTAAGTATGTGCAGTAATATACAGAGACTTTTTGAAAAAAAGATGAAAAATGTCTTCTGCTAAACTCACAGCATGGGTAATTAAATTGCCCTGAAAAGATTACATCTATTTTGTGTGGGTCAGTGTGGCAAACACCCTTTCCTCCAGGCAGCTTATGTACAAGAGAAAGAGAAATAAAGCATGGAGGAGGCAGGGATGTCTCACCTCTGTATGCGTGAGTAACGCAGAGCAAAGCAGAACATCTGGAAGGGCCCAGGTACAATCTATGGCATTCCCTATCTCAGTTTAAAATCTCTTTGTAGTTGCATAGGAAGGCTTTTCGGATTATTTTTATATTACCTGCAATGTGTGCATTAGTTGTTTATCATACTGCAAGAGACTGTACAGCACGCTCTTATGAAACCTGTGCAGAGCTTACTGGAAGATTTGACATGCAGCTGTTATTAGGTTATAGTTCTGTGTAATGCTTTCTGGGAGAGCTTGAATAGGTGCTGTTCTGAAAGGAGTTAATTTGAGATAAGGAAGAAGGGACTTGACGTAGTTAAAAACAGCATTACTTTAGTGTTTCTAAATGTAAGTTGAAGTAGGTAAGGCAGACAAAGCCTGGGAAGAAGAGAGGATTGTTTTCCTGAGTACACAAATGGGAGACTGAGGCATGGGGGAATTGTCTTGCCCCAGGTCAAAGAAGCAGCTTGTGGGAGACCTCTCTGTACTTTCAGTTCATTGTCATTCCCACAAGACTGTATTTCTCAGCTTCACAAGCAATATTTTTCCTCCTAAGCCAATGATATATTGAGAACTGATAGAGATTTAGTATTCCACACTGAACATTTTATCATTTTCATGGTAAATTAATGAAAGTATGAAATGTTAAAATGACTAGAAGTACCACAAAGGTTTCCATAATATTGTAACTCATGATGGATCTGATTCTCTTCTGGCTTACATTATATACACAGGTAAATCCCATTGTTTTCTTATTTACAGCAGTTTAAACTGATGGAGACTTGAAATTTAATTCCATTAATTGCTATTTACATTTTTCTCACATTCACATGATTTCACATTGCAACTTGTACCAAAACTGGAAGTAAACCTTTCATCTAAATAACTGACACAGAGATTTGGCTCCCAGTCTCCAGCCGGAGAGCCTAAGAGGTTATCAGAGTTCTCCCAAACTCTGTTTTGGAAACAGGCTGTGTGAAGAAAGGATTAAGGCTGCAAAGTGAACTGGAAGTTTCGGGGGCAGTTTATTCCACTGCTTTTATGATCCTGAAAGAGTCACTTAGATTCTGAGTCAGAAAAATATTTAACTGCGTGCTCAACTTCACTGGGACAGAAGCCTGTGCTTGCAGAAGCATGTGTTTAAGCACTGTCTTGAAAAAATATGGTTTCCTGTATCAGGGCTTTTAATCTCTCCATTCTCCAGTTCTCCATCTGTTAAAAAGAATTAACAGGTGGCAGAAAGGAAATGTTGTTATCTGTCTTCTGTTAGCTCTTTAAAGCCTCTGTCTCTGAGTGTGTGGAGCCACTATCTCAGTGAGCCCTCAGCCTCTCTTGAAGCATCCCTGTCATACTTCAATGAAAAAGGATAATTTATGCAGTTACTTAACAAGTATATTATGCAACATGGAGCTGCCCAGAAGAAAGATTCTGAGGAATGGGGAGGGACTTCTGACCTTCCTAAAAGAAGCTGTAACTGTGCAAAGGACCCCATGGATTGCACTTCAGCATCAGAAATGCAGTGGCTCCAATGTTCTCTTGGACACTGAACAGTTACTGGTGATGTCAAGATCAGACAGACAAACCTTTTCTTGGACAGCCTCAGAAAGGAGAGGAAAGGTCCTCCTAAAGACAGCAGCTAATGCTGCTTAATGCAACACATTCCTTTAGCAAATACAAAAAAAGGCTTAACCTGCAGAAAATAGTTGCTTTTAGGTGATCATCTTAGGTCTGAGACCAGTGATCTAGAGCATGAGGAAGATGGCCAGGCACATAAGGAGTAGAAATAAGCAAATCTTCAAAGTCTCGAGCTCTGTTCCTCTATCATTGAGAAAGCCAAGCCAAGAATAAGTTACAGTTGGATGCTACACCCATGCTGGGCTCCCTGGCTTGGAAAGACTCCCAGTGCAAAAGAAAGTTCATCATTAATTATTAGTAGTGGTATTTATTTGCATTGTATTATGAAGACCCCATATGCAATATAAAGTAAAATATAACTCCTGCTGTAAATAGTTATAATTAATTAGATGAGACAATTAAGAATGGGGAAAAGATATAAAAGAATGAACAAAAGGATAATTAACCAACATTTCATTACCTCAAATATTTTTCCTTTTGTTTGTCTCTTTGAAACTTCTTGTTTATTTTTTCAATAATTTCTTTTTAAAATAGCTAAACCATTTCATTTTACACTTTGACTCTGTGTAAACTGGAGAAACAGCTTCTTATTAGAAATGTATTCATTAACATGATAATAAGCATGATACTGCCTCACGGATAAAGGCAGCCCTTTCCTATTAAAGGAGTGAGAGGGACATTATGCACTAGCTGCTTCAGATGCTAAATAACAGTGTAACTGATCAAAGCCAGCCCCAGCCCATCATAGGGACTCGCTGGGCAGTTGCCCACATTACCAAAACCAGAGCAGTTTTTCTTTCAGTATAATTTCTTACTGCTCAGTTATCAGCTGTATAATTCTGCTGGATGAAGCAGGTAGATTTATTTTGCTGGGTAAGCAGGGCCAACCCAAGTAGGGCAGCAGAGAGCTCAGTGCTGCCAATTCAGGGGCAGTTTGCACCCTGGGCTGAGCAATGCATTGCAGCAGCTGTTTTTCTTCCTGTCTGCAAACCAGACAATTGAAGTGAGCCTGGGTATGTCTGCAAAAGCTGAGGTCAAAAACTTTGACTGAAGGTTCATATACTTAGCCTAGCCTGTGCTTAACACTGTGTTATTTATTCCCATAGCATTCATGGTCAGCTTGATTGTTTATCTGGTTGCTTTGCTCACTGTATTCCTGGGAAAGTTCTCCGAAGGCTGGGAGGGGTTTTGAAAAGGGCCACAGCACAGGTGCAGTTTCAGCCCCTCTCTAGCCCTGTATAACCATGTGCTGCTGTGTTTGAGAGCATCCTCCTCTTAGATGAGGGGCAGAAATGACAAAGTGCAGATCACAGAATCACAGAATCATTGGAGCTGGAAGGGACCTCCAGAGATCATCTAGTCCAACTCCCCCACCAAAGAAGGTTTGCCTAAGGCACATTACTCAGGATCACATCCAGGCAGGTTTTGAATATCTCCAGAGAAGGAGACTACACAACCTCCCTGGGCAGCCTCTTCCATTATTTCATCACCCTTGCAGTAAAGTTTTCCTCAGATTTAGATGGAACCTCCTGTGTTCCAACTTGTGCCCACTGCCCTTTGTCCTGTCACTGGGCACCACTGTAAAGGGTCCATTTCCACTCTCTTTGCACCCACCCTTTGGATATTTATCAACACTGATAAAGTGTCTTCTCAGTCTTCTCTTCTCCAGGCTAAATAAACCAAATTCTCTCAACCTTTCCTCATAAGAGAGATGCTCCAGTCCCCCAGTCATCTTCTTTGCCCTCTGCTGGACTCTCTCCAGTAGTTCCCTAGAGAGGTAGAGGCTGAGCTTGCACTTCCACGAGCCCTGCGAGTCTGATAGAGTTGCTTCAGGACTGTTTGCTCTGTGTTAACTCTGTCTCCTGGATCCTTGTCCAGCTCCAAAGCTTTTGCACCAGCTCCACAGGCAGGAGTAGTAAGAAGCATAGAGATGGGGAGAGTGTGATATGTGAGTTATTTTCACAAGTTAGAGATGACCCATAACTCATAAGTGGTGAAGTGGAGCCTGCAGAAAGGAATTTCTGTTCACCACTGACTGTGCTCGCTTAATTTATTGCTTAGCATGTACCTCTCATCATCAACAATGAGAAAACTAGTTTTCTGTGTGAAGCTAATGCTTTTTCCTGCTTGATCCTGGGGCTGTGTCCTTCCCCCTCATCCCTATGGGTGCAAGATATTTCTTTGGATAACATGGTTTCAGGTGGATTCTGAGTGTTTTGGGTTGTCTGCTCCATGCGACATCATAGACAAAAGTTTTTAGTGATAAAACAAATTGACAAATATGTGTGAGACATGGCATCTGACCATCAGATGTTAGAGGAATGCAAAAGACATACCATCGTGAGGCATATAATTCAGTGTGTGTGTCTGTATATATAGAACTAACAATTTATATTCTAATCATCACAAAGCAATCATACTGTGAGTGCATTTTTGTTATTAATACTTACCCTTTGATGCATAAACAATTCCATTTGAAATTCCTGGTACCAACTATGCTAATCTTTCACTGGAAAGAAACTTATTTGCGGAGGAGGAAGAATGAAGGGTAGGTAAGCGAAATTTATTTCATCTGTTTGAAATAACTGCAAAACTATCAACATTAATGGTAAAAATATTTAATGAGTATTGCACTAGCCAGTACAAGAGCAGTGAGATACAGAATTGCATTTGTTCTGTCACAGACATGACTGACATTTAATTATTGTCTATTTTTGTGCTGATAATCTCATTCTTATCATTCGTTGTTAAATCCTTTAGAACCCCAAGAAAAATGAGATCAAGTGACAAAAATAAGATAATGAAATCATATGAAATAGAATAAAATTATATCTTGTAGGTGATTCAGGAGACTAGGTTATTTTATAGGGTTGTATAATCTCTATAAGTGATTGTGAATTAAATGTGTTGAGCTCACAGAAAAGCTTTTGAAAAGAATGGCTGGTTGCAAACTAAGCTGACTTCATGGTTGTTGTCGTGCAGCGCATGCCATATGCAATGATATAAGAACATTGTAAACCTCAAAAATGGTGAATTTAAGTCTTGTTAGGGAAAAATATATATCTTTCCAGCTCACTTCCCTTTTGCCAGTTTGTTGCCTTTGTGCTGTTGTGAAGCTTTTGGAAGCTGGTTTGTCACAGTGACTACAAAATCAGGATCTATTTTTATAATTTTTAGATTTCAGCCAGAAAAAGGCTTCCCAGTCTTTTGCCAAAAACTATATTGACTACAAAACCTGATCCAAGCTTCTGAGTCACTGTATATGTCTGTTTGCAATATGTAACAGGAAAATGTTTCTAGCTGAAGTTTTAAATGATCTAGGAAATCTACTGCAAAAGTCAGATGAACAATGAGTTCTGCTAAGGGAAAGTCAAAGGCAACATTTACCATTTATTAGTCTTTTCAAAGATAACCTGTTAAGTTCATTGAAAAATGACTTTGCAAGTTGTGTGGTAGTGAAAATACTAAGGGTTTAATTTTGTTTCCTGCTAAACTCTGAATGATGTAGTGGAAATCTGATCTATGCATGCTAAGAAAAGATGCTGACAAACAAAAGTATATAACTCATGAATGTGCTAATTTACTGAACTGGAATATTATTTATTTGAGTGCACTAGGTAGTAGCCACTCAGTGTTTGTATTTCTGTCAGCTTTTGTTAAGTGGGCTTTGTAACTACAAAATGAAAAAAGTGTAGCCAGTGCAGAAACACAGAAACATCTTTTTCCTCCTTTCACAGGTTTATCTGTGACCATGTGAAACAAGCATAGGTTGGGAGATGTGACTTACTCGCAACACTGTTATTGGCTGTCTGTACAAATATAGGCATAGGTCTTGAATATTCTGACCAATACTTTCTGCCTTGTAAGATAATATAAGTCATGATCACAAAGTGTTTTGGAATTCCTGGATGAACAGCACTATATTATTGCAGGTACCTCTACCTGTATCAAAGGTAATTATTTAGGATGGAAGAGGGCATGTGTCAGCTCTCTGCACCCAACTTCTGTGTCCAAAAGCAGAACTGTGCATTTTTTCAAAATCATGTCTGCAAATAGACTAAGCTATGCTTCTTGGGGCAATAGCACGGGAAGGGGATTTAGTAGCTGCTTTTCAGATGCTGAAGATGCAACATTTGAGATGTTCTCTCTGCTTCATGCTCTGGCTAAGATAACCTCCCTTGCATGGGAATTCCTGCAGTTAACAGCAGGTTATTCTGCTGCTTCACCATTCAAAATAGAAACCAGTCAGTGTGCTTCCTGCAGGTGATTTGCTGGGCTGCATCGTCACCAGTGAAAAGGAGGTCATTCCCCCACAGGATAACCAAGAGCTCCTAAATGACATGCTTAAAGCAGGCACTATGAGTATCTCTGTCTCTAAATCCACATGCTGTCTTGAGGGTGGCTGATTTTCACATTTCTCTATTGAAGCTCAGGCCAAGCCCAGATTCTTACATTTAGACTCCCACATTCTGGCAGCCTGAAAACACAAGAGAAGGGCTTTGGTTCACCCGATAGGAGAATGGCTTTTGCAACCAGTCTTCTACCCAAGTAATGGACTGTGATTGCTCTCTTAGGTTCACACCCTCCATTTCCATCTTACCAACTTGGCCTAAAATGCCCAGGTAGTGTCTGTAATAAGCATCCATAATGAATGCAAAGAAAAAAATTAATTTCTAGAACTCTGTAGATTGCTCTATCTCTCAAGAGAAACCAAGAGCCATGCACAGCACCGTGCTGAGGATAAAAGCTTTTCCAGGCTCCAGTTCTATTCATACTAAAGACAAGAACATGTTATTCCTTGGCTTCTTTTGGTGACAGAACAAAAAGCTTCAGAAACCTCTAACAGAACTTTGCTGCTTTACCAAATAGATCTGTCAAAGATATAAAATTATTAAGCTTTTTTGGTAATCAACAGACATTTACATTTAGTGGAATCTATGATAATTTTTATCTCATTTGCTCCTCTACTTTACATTTTAGTTGAAAATTTTAGAAAAGTTTAGTCAGGCATAGTCTGATGAATCAACAGAACAGAGCACCTCACATCAGTAGCTGCAGAGATGTACACATAATCCTTTCTTCAGTCTTTCAGAGAGCTAGCAAACTATTTTTTGCCTTGAGTTTATGGTGAATTAGCTTTGCTTCAGTGAACTCCATAGTAGTGGCATTAAATGTCTGGAACGTCCTGAAGAGCAAGGGAATGAAATGATCCCCTTTACCAGGCAAATGCTTGAGGTACTCATAGTCCAGCATTTAAGTTCTAGAGGCTTCAGTGCTGCTGTGTTTCCTGGATGTGGATACAGAAATTATGATCTTCCACATCTCCCTTATTCCCTGTACTCACAAGCACAACAGGAACAGCAGACACACCATGACAACTGCTGTGAAGTGCATGTAAAGGCTCAGTGCCTTGGAGTAGTCGATGAGCTCTGCAAATCCTATGTGAGGACACTGCTGTTTGAAGGATGCTCTCAGACTGCTGTCTTTGTTCTACTCTAGACAACTTTTGTCTACAAGCCAAAACCGGCTTTGTAAAGTATCTATTTTAGAAAAACATGCACAATGTCAAATATATATAGATGGATTTACTTCGGAGTAGTATAAGTCTATGTTTTTAACATGCTACCCTCAGGCAGAATTTAGATATGTTATTTGGTAACCTGTTAACATTTACATATCTGTGGGTGCTAATGACCTACATCAGCTGCATGTTTTGCCAGAGGTTTCCTCTGCTTTCCCCATTTCATACATAAAGACCAAAAGCTCTTCAATGAATTTCTAACTTTCTGAATTGGAAAATAACATATAAATAGCATTTAAACAGTGGCTTTGTCTTAATGTATCTTTTTGTTGAGTTTCCTTATAGTCATTCCATAAGCCTCACTGTTCTTAGAATCATAGAATGGTAAGGGTTGGAAGGGACCTCTGGAGATCATTGAGTCCAACACCCCCCTGCCAGAGCAGGATCACCCAGAGAAGGCCACACAGGAACAGGTCCAGGCAGGTTTTGAAAGTCTCTAGAGAAGGAAGCTCCACAACCTCTCTGAGCAGCCTGTTCCAGGCTCTGTCACCCTCACAGTGAAGAAGTTTTTCTCCATGTTGAGGTGGAACTTCCTGTGTTACAGTTTGTGACCATTACCCCTCATCCTATCACCGGGCACCACTGAAAAGAGATTGACCACCCTTCAGATATTTGTAAGCATTAATAAGATCCCCTTTCAGTCTTCTTTTCTCTAAATTAAACAGCCCTTGGTCTCAGCCTTTCAAAATCAAGGAGCCAGTAGATAGAATTGATAGAATTAATTCTGCCACCTTGCTGCCTGGTAAATCCAAATAAATACCTTCAGCTGGGCCTGTTCAAATCTTCTGCTACATTACTATTCATGCATTATACTGGTATATCACTCATGGTAAGAGAGGGGAAAGAAAGCCTGTTAGCTTGTTTACACTCACTAGTTGGAGGTATTCCTGAATAATCGAGTTCAGGATGTTTAAAATAATTCATATCTTTCCCACTACGGTGTTACTAACCTTAGTTGTGGTCCTGGACTGAATTAATCATGACCTTTTCAAAATACAATGCAAACAGAGGCTGCAAAACTATCTAACTCACTTGGGAAAATATCTGTCCACAGGCTCCACAGTCATGGGCAAGATTTTCAGGACTTTTTTTTTTTCTTTTTTTTTTTTTTTTTTTTTTTGTGGAAAATAATAATAAAGTGGCAAATGAGCAATGTGCAAACTCTGTCAACCTAAATTCATACGCATAAAAATTTGTGATTATTTAGATCACGGCTCAGATAGAGAATCTATTCACTTCATGTGACACACATAGGAATCTTTCTCTTGATACCAGTGCACTTTGAATCAGTTATTTGACAGATGTCAAAGTAAGCAACATTATAAAATTTACAGTTAATTGCTAGTTGTGAATATTAGTCCATAAAGTCAGGTAATATATAAGCCTATACTCCGTTCTTAGTTATAGGCTAATGGATGTACTTCACAGATGCAGTCAGAACAATTCACCAAGGATGAAATGCTCATTTTGAACAGCAAAGTCTATCACACACCATCTGCAGACAGTGAAGTGTCATGAAGACAGATTTAGTGGCTTAGTGGTTGTTCCCAGGGAGCTCCTTCTGCACTGAAACTGTAACATGAGAAAAACTGCTAAGATAATTGCTGGAAGACTGCAAAATTACCATTTGTATCACTATCAGAGAGGTGGGACAAGCAGATGTTTTGGAGTAGGCAAGGCGATGACTAGACTGGGGAGAACTTGGACAGTAAAGAGGGCACGTTGCTCAGCAGTCATCAGAGCCCACGAGACTGGGTTTGCTTTGCTAGTCATTCGTGCGAAAAATGAGCCACATCACTGCCTTACAGCTTTCTTATGAGAACCTTCTACACAGACGGTTCCCTTCAATGAGCAATTTCTGTTTGCTGTAACATAGAAGTGGAAAAAGATTAATATAAGCAAGCAGTATAAATAGTTCCCAAAGTCTAGATAAAGTTTATGAACAAAACTCTCCACCATGTCTTAATGAGTCCTCCATCTCATGGATGGTGCGACAGGGGCTTGTCAGAAAATACTCAGGCTGCATTTCAACTTCAGACATGCTGAAAAACACCCATCATCTGGCCCAGAGCTGGTCCTAACATCCAGTTACAGTGATGGGTATCAAGGTACGCATCCCACAGGCAATTTATTTCAATTGCTGGATTTGTTGTCTTCTTGCTCCTTGCCCTCTGTTGCTGGTAGCTCAGTGATGCTGCTTTTCTCAGCTTGTCCTGCTGAATACTCCTGAATTATTATTCTTCCTTTAATAATTATCACAGCCTGCTAAGCAATAACACATGGCCTGACCTGAAAGCTGGGTAAGCCATTACTCAGGGAAGAGCCATAGGAAGTGGCAAATGAAGAGAGAAAAAAGAGTATTTTACAAGACGTTATATGGCTGCCCTTTTTAATAGAGTTCCCATCCTTCTGCTTCTCCTATATTTTGTTAACATACTTCAGTTTCCAGGTTAGCATAAAGAAAGAGGCTCTGGACTTTGGCTCGGTCCATAATTACACACACAAAGAAAGAAAAAGTTAAATGCATACTCTTTGCTACTTAACTTTACACTAGCTGTTACAAAAACAGAGTCTATATAGCTTTGCACTGCCTGGAAGCTAAGTTCAACCTCAGGAGTAGGGGAGACAACAGCAGCAGCATGCAAGTGCAGGTGGAAATAGGTCTGTTTGGTAGAACTGTTATGTGTCTGCAAGATGTTTGTTCCAAGGAACACAGTATTTCTACATATGTTATGTATTAAGGAAGAGGTTTCCAAGCTGGAGGCTCTGGAACATTAATGTCTTACACTGTAGCCCAGAGAGCATCTAATCTGACCTAAGAAATGTTGTCGGGAGTAAGCATAGAATGACCCCTGAAAACAGGTATGGTCAGATCTGGCTACATGGAGGTCAGCACTACCTTCACTGCAGTGATCTAAGTTAATGTCAGAGTTTTTGGGTGTGCTTGGGAAGGAACCCCCATACTGATACTTTAGTGTGTGCTTGGGAAAGCAGGAGAGGGAGGTAAACACACAAGGAAGTTCAAAGTTTGAATGCCTTTCCTATCTATTCTTATAAATAAGGGACAGATTTTTCTCATTCAGTCAGGACTTATGAGAATATCACCCACACTAAAAGAGACAGGCATATTATTTCACTCCCTATTGTTCCATATTCCACCAAATATGTAAAATGAAAACCAGGTGATTGCAGTGCCTGTGTGTGCTTTTTTTAATTCCTTTTGGGGGGCAAAGAAACTTTTGATCTTCAGTCTGTACAGAAGCATCCCAACTTTAAAAAAGAGCACTGTCAGATTTATTATAGCACTGAAAAGTACAGATATTATGCTTACCATTACTCAGTGACCTCTTTAGGTTTGCCATCATGGTGCAAGATTTATTGCCTTCTGTGTTTAAAATGCAAAAGGATATGTCCTGTTAATATTTCTGGTTTTGCTGCGAAGCAATGACTTCCTGTTTGCTAGTACCACAGGTAAAGAAGACACAAACCACAAGTGCCAACACTATGTAATTTTTTTGGTCCCGAGTCCCTAATTTCTCAGTCATCCAATGTGTTCTGTCAAAATGCAGCCTAAAAGTCTAGACCAAGAGATATCTATGATAGAAAGTGTACATCAGTATTTCAAGCCCTCTAAATTTATTCTAGCCATTTGACAGTTGCTTGGAGATACAATCTCAATTTTTTTGCAGTAGCCCCTTCAAGTGGATATTTATGGCAGATACAACTGTAATTATTTACCTGTAACAAAGTCCAGGTCTGCCTGCTCCAGGTGATACAGACAACAGAAGGACCCAGAGAAAATATTAATCTTCTTTCTGTCTAGATTTTAACCTTTTGCACCCAGCTTCTTAGCTCATTATGGAAATGGGGCTGTGTTTATTTTTTTTGTTTACAGTTTCTGTTCTTTACTCCATGAGTCTAATCAGTTATCAGTATCAGTGACTAAATGATAGTTGAGGGTCTCAGTGTGTTTCACTGACTTACATTTAATGTTCTTGCTTCCTTGCATTAAAAATCAAATGGGACTCTTTATGCAAGTTAAGGTGACTTTTGAGTGAGAAAGCTGCACATTTTGGGACACATTACATTATTAACATAACTCCCCTTTTCCACGGAAGCAGTTCACTTGAATAAAAAGAAGGTAAAGAAAAGAATGACAGAGAAAATAACTGAGGCACAAAAAAAAATGGGAATCAGTATCTCATCTAGGTAAAAATTCTAAACCTGTGCCTGCTTTTAAAAGGATAAGTAATCCCATTGATTCAGTAGAGACTATTTATGCTGTCAGACATGTGCTGAAGAAGCTGAACAATTCAGAGCCACAGCAACTAATGGTATTTATCTATATTTTAAATGCAACAGCAATAAAACACAATACTTTGTCCACTGCAGTGTGGAGCAATGAGAGAGAATAATAGGAGCAACAAATTCTCATTTGCTTTTATTCCTTCAGCAGAAACACAGTGTGTTTGAATTGGCCACATTCCCATAGTGTTCATGTTGCTTGGTACATTTAAAAGCCCTATCTGGGCTTGGTGCCATTGTGATGTGCCTCCATTTAGCTTGGCAGAACCAGTCTCTTAACACCACTCTCACAAGTGCTCTTCCCGTGGTTTCTAGGACTGCTTGTTGAATGCACTACCCACAATTTCTTGAATAAATTATTTCAGAATAAGGAAACTATAGAAAATGGCTTTTACTTGAAAAAAAACATTGTTAAGAAGAGGTTTTAATTGCATACACTAGTTTTACTTAATGCACATCAACTGAAAATGTATTACTCTTTGCTGATGTTTTGGTTTGGTTTGGATTTTTTATGTGAAATTATTTCATCTTTAGCTTGCATTCTATTAATTTAAATTTTAATATGTTTTTCCACATTATCTGTAATTTGATCAGCCTCCTTTACATAACTTCTAATAATTTGCATTCTCATATTTTTGTATAAAAGTTTGAAGATATTCAGAATCAGAGTAAATCATATGAGAGCAAAAATCACTGGAACAAGCATATCATCAGCAGCAGCACTTAGGTCAGTAATCCAAGTACTGTTGAATGCTCAAGTTACATTTGAAATGTGGAAAGTGTTGTGAGCAATAAGTAATAATACTGTTCTAAATCACTGTTCAGCCTCTTCTTTGACTTTGTCTCTGTATAGCTATTATATCTTGCTTTGGTTGTTTTTCAAATGTATTCCACCTTTACAGACCTACTTGCATCTAGCTATTTTGTGAAATAAGAAAACAAACTGAACTCTGTGTTACTCTAATGAAGGCAACACGGCTACACAATGTTGGAATTGAGTCCATATTTTTTTAATAGCAGATTTTTTCAAAGTTGTTGAAAATCCATCCAATTTATTATGACTTTGTCATCCAAGATAGCATGCAAGATTGCTAAGAGCTGATCCTTGTGCTTCTTGGTTCACTGAAACTGTCATTTAAACCACAAAGTAGTTGTCTTAAAGACTTTTTCAACACAAAATAGTCCCAATGATAGACATAGGTCCCAGGAAACATACAGGCATTTTTATTTTCCAATGAAAATTCCTACCCTCTAAAGCTCCAATAACTTGCCCATGACTCTAGAGAAGCAGGATTTTTGCAGCAGGCTGGACATGGAATTTACAGGAATTAATGATACTTGTAATCAAGCCACCAAACCAAGCTGATCTGCAGAAGTCATCCTAGTCTGCAGAGAGATACTAGGAAACCTCACAGCTTTTCACACTATTCTCAGTAGCAACCAGCTTGCAGCCTTCCCAGTCTGCAGCCTTCCCATATCCTTGCGTATGATATAGACTCTTTAGTGCACCTCTAAGAATAAACATATTTATTTTTAGTGTCTCAGACATCAAACACAATCGCTTTTCTGAGTGCAGAGAATCTGGATCCAGTGCAGGCTCTGTTTACACACGGTTAGCACCCTTATGTTACCAGATGCAAAATGATGTGGAATTTCATTCCATTTCTGGTATGCAGCTTCAACTCCTGAAAGCTATGATGAGGTGTTCATCTTCACTGGACTGATTTCAGCAATGTGTCCACTGCTTTGAACAATTTGACACACAGAGATGCTTGTTACAAGTTGATTTTTGTTGCATTCTTTTTGTTGACATGATTCACTTGTCAGGCTATGTACTTGGGTTTTCATCACCCCTTCCCAAGTGGAGATTGCATATCTTCATTCTGGCAGTTTCTGGATCCCATCTCAAAATCTAAGTACTGTACTTTGTTGCACTCAGTGCTAGAATCTCTAGAGATAATTTTTCATTGCTGCTTTGGAGGGGGAGGAGCTAAGTGATTTGGCAGCAGCCTTGCAGCTGTGACCCAAAACTTCCTATTTTGCTCTTTATATTCATAATAGTGCACATTATTATAGTATCCAGAAGCCCCGTTTCCAGCCCTAAGATGTGATGACAGCAGATGCAATTAAAAGCAGCGCTTTGAAAATAGCACATACTAAAACTTGACAGGATCAAGTTTGTTTGCAAACTTACATAAAGCTTGCTGAAATTGCCTGAAATTAAAAAAGAAAAAAAAAATTAAAATTAAAATGAGCCAATTCAAATCTGAGTCTACAGGTTACAGGTGGCATTGCAAAACCAAGGAGAATCAGTGGTTCATTTGAGCTCATTTTTTTTAAAAGTAGTTCACAAGAAATATGTGAACATAGCTCAAAGGCACAGCAAAGGCCGGGTTTAACTGTATTTTCATGATCCTGATTTATATGAATATTCATGGAGTTATAGGCAAAGGAGCCATTGAATGATCTGGTTTATTCTCCTGAGTATCACATTCAACTGAATTTCTTCCAGTTACTCTTCCATTGAGACCAATCACTTGAGCCTGATGAAAGCTTTTTTTTTTTTTTTTTCACAAAGCATTGTTTTCAGGATGGAATTATAGTTTTACTTTGTCAACATAAAGAAATGAGGAATCCCTCAGTTCTCATGGCTTTCACTGCCTACCAGTTTTATCTCTTTGTTTTTGGGTTTTTTTTAATTATTATTAGTTTTGTCTGATATACTTTTTAAATCACCTTTTTAAATCTCCTTTTTATATCATATCAAAAATCTTGAGTTTCAAAAAAATTTCTTTCACGTATTATGATCAAACGATAAGATAATCAAACTGAACATTAAGACTGTCTCAGCATTTTATCTGGGTTTTGAATGGATTTTTGCACACTTCTCCTTCTATATTCAGTTTATTTTTTAACATCCTTTGACAAATGTGGACACCAGATGCATTGTCTCTAAAGGCATGAGGCAATATTTTGTAGACTACATAGCAATGTCTTTCTAGCAAAAAGATTTTACATCTGCATTTAAGAAGTCTAATCATGGTAAAGAACACCCTTCTCCTCACTGTGCATTAGCTTATTCACCCCAGGATTGCACTAGCCCTCTCTGCCACAGGACTGAGCTGGGAGCTTAGGTTCAGTTGCTCATGTGTTAGTATCCAAGAAACTTCTCAGAATTACCACTTTCCAGGATATCAGTCCTTATCTCTAAAACCATGGCCTCCATTTCTGGTCCCTGAATGTTTGCCTTTGCATTTGGATCTCCTGATGTGCCTCTATTTGGATTTGCCTACTTTACCTAAGTCCCCTAGGTGACTATATTTTCTTTTCCACCAACATTTGCATAATCTATGCAATTTATTAGCAAATATTTTTTTTTATTTATCTTCAGAACCTCGAAGAAAAGTGACTGTAATTATTAGTAGAACTGATTCTTGTGAAAGCCCTATAAAATGCTTTTCTTTGTTTGTGGCTAGGTGTTATTTTTTATTTAGCTTTGAATATGTTCCGTTGTGCTCACCTCCAGTAATTCCAGCTGATGCCACTGAGATGTCCATCTCAGTAATTTAAGCCAACCAAGAGTAAAAGCATACTCTTGTTGCCTATTAAATGTTTATTCTCTGATTTCAGACCAGGTCAGTTATCCCTGGCTGCAGTAAGTTTACTGGAACTATTATGCATCATGTCAGAAGTATTTCCTTGTATGAGTCATACATTTCTTGTAGACTCAATGAGCACACTAAGCTCTGGTGTTTGGAAGATGAGCAAATTTTACAGCTGTAGAAGAAATTTGGTTTTTAAAACTCAAACTTGGTGTGATGAACTTGTTTGAATATATCCTGGTGAACTGTATCATAAATAATCAGCTTATGGCAATAGTTAGCCCAAACAAAACATCCCATTTTCTGTGTCAGTCAACTGCTTCTGTGATTAAGGCAGATCCTGCAAGAGGTTATAATGGAGTGTTTTAATTAGAGAATGTGTCTCTATGAAATGAATCACAGCACCAAACCTCACAGGCATGGCATATGCATATTCAGGTCTGGAAAGTGTCAGACAGGATGGCAAGACAAAGATTCACATTCAGGACTTGCCCACCAACCTTCACAAATTCTGGGATGTTAAAGGTCTAGAGATTGGGTGCAGACCTATCTCTAATGTTGATCTTATAGTAGGAGTCAATTGCCTGTATATCACAAGGGGTTTATATTATCTCCTATCAGCCCTGTGTCTGTCCAACTTCTGCTTAAAATCTGTAACAACAAAAAGTCTCTGCTAGTCTTCATGAAATCTTATTAATTTCAATATCAGCTTACTGTAAAACTTTATTTGATTATGATTATTATAACCATGCTGATTGCGAGTTTACTTCTTTGTGAGTATTTAATGGCTCATTTCCTTCAACATTTTGTGGACAGTTAGGCAGATGAAAAAAATGGAGGTCTTGAACTGTGGACTACAAAAACCCAGCCTGCTGGAATAGGGAGACTTCAAACAGAAGATCATACTGACGGAACTGGGAAGAGGAGCTCAATAAAAGTTTTAGCTCAAGTCCTGGAAATATGATGAGAAAGGCTCACTACAGCTTTCATTAGCAGACATGGGTTGTTGTTTTTTACTCTAAAAGATTCTTAAGTTTTTTATCCTAACAGCTGATTTCTAGCTGTCTGTAGAATATTATCACATGAAGCACTTATGTCATAGATATGTAAAGTGTGGTGAGTCACAAGCATACACCATAAGTGGGTAGCAACAAGTAATATTTATATTGAGGCTTCCCTTCTGGAAAGGGGTATAACCCAGCCTGGAAAAAGCCTTGTTTGGTCTCTGTTTCAGTAGCTACAGATTATTAATAACAAAAAACTGAAATAAATGAGTGCCTTAGGCAAATGAGCCAAAAATGGGGAGAATCCCTGTCTTCTCTGTGCAGTGTTTGACCACATAAAATGCTATAGAAAGGGCTTTAGACTTTTTCATGTTTGGCCTGCAAGATTAAGAAATACTTTTTCCTAGTTTGCTTATGTATTACCACTTCTTTAACACTAATGGTGTGCTTTTTTTCAGAGGCATGTGACATTTCTCTAGTAAAAAGCTGCTCAACATCTTTTCTAAATTGTAGTCCTTTGAGTGCTGAGTGCTTTCCAGTAAGATACATAGACATGTACGTAAATTGGAGCATGGAAGTAGTGATGATGCCACAAGCATTTTTTTTATCATATAACCCTTCTAAGAAGGGCAAAAAGAATTATTCATGTGCTAATAATCAAACATGTTTTTGACTTTTTTTTTATCTAGACACAGATCTGATGCCATCTTTTTGCAGAGCTGATATCAGGATTTGGCCTACTATATTCAGATGTTTCTTACAAAAGGCTTCTTTCCATTTTGTCCTCTTTTTTTTAAATTCAATGAGAAACCATACTTGAAGTCATATAAAGTCCTATTTTTATAGTTTAGATTTGCAGTGAACATTTACTGAATGTAAATCAACAGGTAGTAGTCTCTGTTGAGAAAATTGTTTTGATTTTTTTACCATGGATAACTAGAGGGGAAAAAAATAAAATGTCAGTGTAACTGTCCTAGAGTTATCAACAAACTGGGCTAAAAAGGTATTAAGAGACCAGTTTCTGTTGTAACATATCCAAGGAATAACAGAATTGCTCTTCCATTAACTAGGAAATGGGCTTGAGTGTGTTTCTGTACTAAAAGGCCACTCTGTGAAGAATGGCATTGTAGTGTGCTCTTTTGACTCCAGATCAAATTTACTCATTTTAATGGTGAAAAGATTATTTTTCTATCCAGCAACTCTGACAGCTAATCCTGCACATGAAAGTTGAGCTGCGCTCTGTCTGATTCACACTTCATCACCTGTAGTACGGATTGGGCAGCTGGAGCAGGTTTTTGTTGATGATGGAAGAGAGTTTCGTTCCCTTTCCATTAGCTGGACTGGGTTGTGTCATGATAAGTACAGTAGTAAAAATGTATTTTTATCAGGAAACTCAGTAGATATGTCACAATTTAAATGAGTCCCCACACTGAATAGATCCGTTGAGTTTACTAACTACAACTGCGCATTCAAGCAAAGGTAAAGGTAATGCCAGCATTGGGTTTAACTCAGTGAAACTAAAGGGTCAATGTAATTCTCTTCTGAGCTCTGACAGATAGACAGAAAAAGGCAGTAAAAGCAGTGGGAACCATCCTGTGTTTTCATTCATGAATCAGAGCTGTGGTAACACCGTCACCTCCTAAAATGACTCCAGAATTAATTTCTACTGGAAAGAGTCCCACTGAACTCACTCATCCTGGAACAAACCCTGAGTGGAAGCAATGCATCCTCCGATCACAGGTCCGCTTACGCTATGCAACGCTTCACTTGCGCTTTACTCTTCAGGTTTTCCAATGTTTACCTTGTACCAAGCTGGCAGCAAAGGTCTGGGTTTCATTCAGGCTCAAGGACATTGCTTTCATCACTTAGATACAAGCCCCTTACAGCACTTGGGCACAAGCATCCCAACAATAGGAGCCTGATCATCAGGAGGCAGAATAAACTACTCAGTGCCTGGACTGATGATCCCAAAACTACACATATTTAACCCATGCAGATTTGAGTTAAAGAAAATAAACTTGAAACTGATGAAAACATCATCTGGAGAGAGTCCAAACTCTTCAAGTTAAAGCTGGTTAGCACAGGAAGTGGATGTGACCGAGGACTTCACTTGTAGGCATGGATAAGGATCACAAAACAGATGACAGACTGATAACCACTCCTTAATGTAAAACATATATGGTTAGACTGATATCAGTTTAGAGTTTGTTTCATAGCTTACTTTTTAAAGAGACCCTGGAGAGTAGCTGTGGGCTCCAACTTTGTTTTGTTTTGTTTTCAAATATGTATTTTGTGTTGCCTCTTTGTAAATATTCCCCAGCATCACAAAAACAGGAAAAAAACAACAAAGCCCAAACCTAGAAATAGCTGTTTTACATTTTCTTTGAAAGAAAACTTAGTTTTGTAACATTTTACAGAAACACATATGGACACTAGCACAGGTGTAGGCAGCTAGAAGCTGTGCAAATTTCTTATGGGCTCTAGGTCTTACTGACTGTGAGAATCCCATCAATTAATAACTTCCCCCATTTTGTTCACATGAATACACACATATACTGCTAGAATGACACCATTTACCTGTGTGAAGTTACAGAAGACTTTCAGATTTGCAGGATGAAATCTTCAGTTTAAAAAGAAGTAAAACAAATAAGAAAAGTGAGGTGGAATACTATGCACTTCTTACTGACTGTTAGGAGTTGCAATATGTCCTTGTGTTGTGGCTATATATATTGCTATATATATAGCAAATTTTCCCACTGAAAGAAAAGGGCCCCAACTTGGTGGGTCTACTTCAGCAACACATTTAATGCATGTCTCATTTGAGTTCAACCTAATGGCTTTTCATGCTATTTTTTTGAGCATTTTCCTGTGCCAGTCTTTAGAACAATTCGTTTTTCTTAGACTGGACACTATATCACATTTTAAGTAAACAAAGAAAAAAGTATCCTTGTCGAAAAGTGAACTTGATTCACAACACAGTTGTAGGTTGTACTACCTAGTGTGTTCTTAAAAGACCTGTTTGAGGAATTTTTCTTTTCAAAATGTATAAGATTATCATCTAAGCTGTGTCCCTTATAATCAAAGCCCTTGATTAGAGGGTCTCTTTATGAAAGACCAGTAGCTGCTGCAATTAAATATATAATACTTCTGCTCCTGTTACAATTTAGGTGGTTTTTTGGGTTGGTTTGTTTTTTTTTTTTTTTCCTTAGGAGACATCCTTATCTGATTTGAAGGACAGCAACTTATCTTTTTTCTTCCCTCCTCCCTTCCTCTGACAAAACATTTCCTCAGTCGCACTGTCTATTCATTGAAGGAATTTTGATAATACTTTATACCAGTCACTGGCAAACTATTTAGAAAAAAAAAAAAAAAAAACAAAAACAACCCCAAAACATGTTAGTACTTGTTTTACTGTTAAGGGCACAAAAAGATAATGATCAAGAGGAAATGTCAAAGAATCACTGACTTTGAACTATTATGTAAAAAATATGAGCAAAGATGGTCTGGGGAGTAAAGTGAGCCCTTTTTGCATGGCTCACTGGGCAGGTGACATTGTATGAATCAGCATTATCTGCACAAGGGTATCTCAGTACATATGGGATTAGTCCTTATAGATGAGATTGAATTTAGGCTGTACAGGAAAGCTCTACAAACTCCAGATCTCGTAAGTACTGTGCACTTAGACACAC
This sequence comes from Megaceryle maxima, assembly GCA_024605025.1. Classification (NCBI taxonomy): domain Eukaryota; kingdom Metazoa; phylum Chordata; class Aves; order Coraciiformes; family Cerylidae; genus Megaceryle; species Megaceryle maxima. The sequence continues at coordinate 7,625 of JANHGN010005459.1, read as the reverse complement.
TCCCAAGGGCAGATAACTGAGATACAATGTATATAGAACCCATGTGAGTTGATTGGGATGGAAACTGAACTTAGCACAGATCCCTGCCACAGCTTCCTAACAAGAAGGCTGTATGTCCTTGAGAATCTAGCAGCAAAGCCCAAAGCTTAGCTAGAGCCAGATGTCCAGTTTGAGTTCATTCCTACTTGAACTGATGAGCAGACATTTATTTAACTTGGCTTATTTGTGAAAGTTATTTAACTTGCCTTATTTGTGTAAGATATGGATAAGACTTAATCCTAGACTTACTGAATGAGTTAAATATATGTATCTAACTCAATTTTTATTTTATTTGATGGAAGAGTGGGGGACAGTGGAAGAAGAGATATTGACTTTTTTCTGAAGTTAATTTCTTTGGTTGTAGGGCACAAAATGGAAGTTCTGATATTGTGTCAGTAAAAACTGGCCATTGTCCTGGCACCTGAGAGCATTGATGTCTGAGCTACTGACATAAGTGGGGAGAGGAATTACTTATTTGATTATTTTACTCATAAAAAAGCAACAATCACTGTATAGTGATTGGAAAAATATGGAATATCTTTTTATTCCCCTGAAATATTCACATTTGTCTGCTAGAGTCTCACATTATCAAAATTACAGGTAACACCAATTACAGCCCACATGCAATTCCAGATGGAAAGCATATATTCTGTAGATGTAGCATGTCCTTTAAAAGTGAGAAAAAGAAGTGTCTTTTGGATTTACACCATAAGAATGGAAAGGAAAAGAGAGAGAGAAAGAGAATGAAAGAAGGAAGAAGAATAGAATGAAGCAGAGAGGTAGGGGAAGAGGGAGGGGAAGGGGGAGG
>JANHGN010005458.1:0-12762 GCA_024605025.1 Megaceryle maxima | reverse complement strand
GAACCAACACAACTACCGCCACCAACTCTTCCTTCCTAAAATAACCTCACAGGCAGAGCAAACACAGGATCACCACCTTTCCCACTTGCTCTCCAAAACACATCTAACACATCCCTGCAGCAAAGGGTGCAATCAGGAACTTCACTCACTCATATACTGCCCTGCTCCCCCTGTGGTAGCAATTAACTAATCAGGGAAATGAGGCCAGCTCTCATTCATTAGAGACAGATCTGCTCTTCCCATTGGCCATCCAGTATTCCTTCTTCCCTGGGTGTTTCAGTGGGAAGGCACTATCCTTTTGCAATACACAATGCTATAAACTGGAATTAAAGTGATGCTGATATCCTTGGAGCAGAACCCAAGTTGCTTTTTCACTTAAAAAATAAAAATTCAATTACTGGAGGGGGGGGAACCACACAACAAAACAAACTCAGACCTGAATGTAAAATCGAATGTTTTCATCACAACACTTTAACGGGCTTCTGCTGAAGGCTGTGATTTCCCACAGGGCTGGGCCCTTCTGATGCGGCACTGAGTGAAATAGGTGAAAGTGCCTTGAAACACAAGTGGCTCCTCTCCTCCTCTAAACCAAAGTGCAGAAAGTAAATAACCCAAGTGATGATGTGTAAATTATTAGATGCTTAAAATTCTCTCAGCTGTAGTAGTCTAACTTGTCATTAGAGGCCACATAGATAAGGCAATTAGGCTGTTTGACATGCAGCTCTAACAATATTCCTTTTAAAATGTCAATCATCATTTAGCACAATAAAATAAAAAATCCCTTTTTTCTTGTAAGTCCTCATAGCTTGACAGGCTCACGATGTTCAGGGTCTAATAAATCCATTTTTGTCATGGATTAAAACAAACAGCATGTCAGACCTTCCCAGCTGCCTGGGGTTCACAGTGGTGTTGGTGCAAGAGACCGTGTCCCATCTCCCTGGTTTTAAGCTTTTCTGCCCATCTTATGTGCGGTCCCACTCACCAAAGGGCCAGTAAGATGCTGTAATTCTTCCAGCAGCACAAACCTCCTTCCATGGCCGCCTGTCTGTAACAATGCATGTCTAAAGTGATTCCAAATTCCCTCTCGCTGCAAACCCCACTCCCTGCTTTCCATAGAATTGATCAGGTTGGAAATGACCTTTAAGATCATCACATTCAACTGCTACCCCAGCACTGTCAAGTCCACCACTAAACCATGTCCTTAAGTGTCACATCTACACATATTTTAAATATCTCCAGGAATAGTGACTATACCACTTCCCTGGGCAGCCTGATACATGGCTTGACAGCCATTTGGGTGAAGAAATAATTCCTAATATCCAATCTAGACCTCTCCTGGCACAACTTGAGACCATTTGCTCTTGTCATATTGCTTGTTACATAGGAGAACAGACCAACCCCCACATCCTTTCAGGTAAGGTCTCCCCTGAGCCTCCTTTTTTTCCAGACTAAACAACCCCAGGTCTCTCAGCCACTCCTTAGAAGGCTTGTTCTCTAAAACCTTCACCAGTTTTGTGAACCTTCTCCAATGTCCTTCTTGTAGTGAGGGGCCCAAAACTGAATACAGTATTCAAGGTGTGGCCTCACCAGTGCCAAGTACAGGGGGACAATCCCTGTCCTAGTCCTGCTGGTCACTATTTCTGATTTAAGTCAGAATGCCGTTGGCCTTCTTAGCCACATGGGCACACTGCTGGCTCATGTTCAGCTGGCTGCTAACCAACACCCCCAGGTCTTTTTACACTTGGCAGCTTTCCAGCCACTCAGCCCCAGGCCTGTAGCATTGCCTGGGGTTGTTGTGACCTGAGTACAGGACCTGGCACTTGGCCTTGTTGAACCTCATCCCACTGGCCTTGGCCCATCAGTCCAGCCTGTCCAGATCTGTCTGTGGACCCTCCTTCAAACAGATCAACATTCCCATTCAATTTGGTGTTGTCTGCAGGTGCCCTTGATCCCCTTGTCCAGACCATTGATAAAGATATTAAAGAGAATTCTCCTGGTTTGCAAGGAGAACAGGAGCATTTGCTTCATTTTAGTTTAGCTGTTGGTAGACCAGCAATGGTGAAATAAATTGAAGGGCCAAATTTATTTTTCATTTGCTGACATGTAAGTATTTGAGTGAGGAATTTGAATGTGCAGGGCATTTTTTTGAGCTTTTTGGTACCTTTTTTTTTAGTTTCATTGTGAGTATTTCCACAAAAACATAAATTATTCATTAGGATGTTTGGCCTTCTTGACTAAATCCTCATGCTCAGCAGTTGCTGATTTTTTTATTTATTTTGGTACTACCTGGCCCAAACATATCTGTTGGAGGAGAGCTGGTGGGCATGTTCACACTGGCCCGTGCCAAATTGCCAAAAACTCTGCATCATGGGGCCAAAAAGAAATATGTAATTGTGGGTCTCAGCCTTTCTACAAGCTCCCGTGCTCCCAGTTTCTCAGGATGGGGTTGAATCTGTCCCAGGACAAGCTGATGAACCTGACATAGCCCTCAGTAGTGGGACAGCTCTGAAGCTGCCAAGGTGCTTGGGCTGGCCATTAAGTGGGGACACAGACTCCTTGGGGACCACTTGGGCAAGTCCATCAAAGGAACAGGCACCAAAATGAAACTAATTTCAGATTTCACCCTGGGCAGCATGACATACTGGGAGCTCCTACTAACTATTCCACTGTCATTTATAAGGCAACATAAACTGTCTGAGAGCTTAGGATAGATAAATTTACCATCTGCCTCCCTCTAGTGATTGTGTTGCTACATAAACAGAGAGTGAAAAGCACGCTGGCCATAGTTATTTTTCCTTTCTTTTTTTAGAATATCAAAGTAAATGAATGCTTTCATTTTTTTCTGTCACTTAGTCATCATGATTCTCTTACACACCAAAAGCAAGCAGGAAGAGGTAAAGGAGGATGAAAAGTTAGGATTTCACTCATCACCTCTCTAACTAGAAATAACTAAGGTCCAAAACAAGGGGTAACATAGATGTCAGCTAAATGCTGCTGCAAAACCAACTTTTCTATCAAAGTTGAGAATATTTTTCAGGGAAAATAGTAACATCACTGACAAACTCTTTTTTTTAACAGGTTTCAAAAGTTGGCGTTATTCTTTAGAGCTCAGCAAGGCACCCAGCTGAATACTGGGGGATGCATCCTGGATGCCCATCATAATGGCTCTATCCCTCTGAGTGAGCTGACAGTGCTGTGCTTGCAGGGGCTACTCTATTATTTATATATACATTATGTAGAATGAGATCCCTGTATTTAGTTACTGGAGATAAGCATCAGTTTAATTCACATTTCTTTGTGTCACTCATTAGCCCGATTGATTTTAGGTCTGTTGGGGCAACGATGCAATTATGCTCTTAGACACAATTAAAGGAAAGGGATTTCTCAGGAGCTGATGTTTTCCTTAAATATGGAGTTGCCTTTCCTTGATCACTAGCTGCTTTTCATTGATTTGTCTGCTAATCCTCTGGACTGTGCTCAGGGATGTTTTGAATGAGTGATGCCATCATGCTGCGGTTTATCATGCTGTGTTTTTTACCCCCTCACACCATGTTGAGGGTGAACTGCAATACCATTAATAAAACCAACGTATGGTTTAGACTTTGTGTTTTGTGGCCTTTCTATAGACTAACAGCATAGATTGCACACCTGCAAGATTTGTGTAAGAAGATGTGTAACGTGGGAGGGCTAAAGTGATTTTTTTTTTGCTGGGCTTCTTGATGCCTTCAATGCACCCATTTCTTCTTTATCCTGACCTGGGAGTCTGTGGACATCATTATTTACCCTTAGTGGTAGAAAGCTATAGGATATATATGCAATGTAGATCTTGACTTAAAGATGCCCACCACTGATTGCAACACATCTCATGTTTGCATGGAGTCCAGCTCCTTAGCCCTTGGAGACCAGATGTTTGTGTCTCTATGGCCAGATGTTTGTTTCCAAATGTTGTGTATCTATTCCAGTTGTAAAGTCCGTATGTTCTTTCGGCTATGTCCAGCTGTATCCATGGCACCTCTCTGTAAAACAGCAGAAAAGGTCCTGAAGGTGACAATAAATGGCATAAAGTGAGCAAGTCCCTGTCTGTCTTCATTTACCTGGTAAGCAGATGGAACTACACCAGCAGGACCAAGTTTCAGCTTTGACCTGCAGATGGTGCATACAGGGAGCACTTACAGTCCATCCTGTCTTGAAAGACCACAGACTTCTGAGTTTTGACCTTATTGTGAAATGAGATGAGATGGAAACAAGTGCCTCTGCAATGCCAAGAAAGCAACTGCTCACAGGCATTTCCCAGCAGATGAGCCCTGGTGGTAGGACACATGCCTCCAACCCCATCAGCCAGCTGAGCTCTTGACCCAGAACCAAGCTCACCCAGGGCTCCTGTAGGTAGCCACCTATGCCCCTTTCCTGGGGCAGCAAAGCCTTTGCCCCCATCTCTGCCTTGCCTGTATTTCATGGTACATTTTATCTCTCTCCAATAACCAAATCACTTGATGCTGCTCATGTAGGTCTTCGTGTCATAGGTCCAAGACAACCCATGGGTCCAGGTTCTGGGCTTCCAAGGCTATGGTATATACCCACAACAGCAAACTCTCTTCCCAGCTCTCCTTCTATCACCAGTGTAATGTCCCAGGCTGGGGAGCAGCACTCCACGAAGCACAAAAAGTGCTTTTTCTGCATGGCTTTTGTTGTCACCCAAGGGCACCTGCCACCTGAAGTTGTGACATCCTCACAGGAGTGTCCCCATGAAGCAGATCATATGAGGTGGGGCAAAACACACTTTGCTGCAGCTCTACAATATCCTCCCACAAAATGCCCTCGATTTCTCACAGGGTAGATGTGGGATGTTGAGTCATTTCTAAACAGCAGTGGAATAGGTTGGTGTGGGCTATTAAAGCTGCAGCTGGAGACAGCAACCAGCACTGGGATGTGGGCTCTCCCAGCTGTGGTGCAAGGAGGATGATGGAGAGTTGCTGACTGGGGAGGTTTTGTACCTCCCCGGCATCCCAGAAACCCAAGCAGGTGCACAAGGCAATTAAACCTGCTTCAGCCCAAAACATTGTCCCTATCTTTCCCACAAGTGAGCTGTGGAAGACTTGTTTAGACCCATTACCACATCCACAAAGCGTATCTTCTGGTCCTGACCCACTTCTGACCTCCCACCTCACCTTGAAGGATGTTTCTGCTTCCCAGAGAAGCACAACCAGTTGCACCAACACCTGCAGTCAGTTCCCACCACAGCTAGAAAAGACAAATCAAGCTGAAAAAGTGTTAATCAAATCAAATCAAATCAAATCAAATCAAATCAAATCAAATCCACTAATGTGTCCAAGTTTAACACCCACATTGTAGCATCGTTTAGCCCATCAGGGCAGCCTCAGGTGTCAGCAGTAATTTTTTTTCCCCACACGATTATCTTGTGGGGTAGAGGAGGGTTCATTTGGTGCATCTTGCTGCCAGACCAAGAATCTCCCTGATACCTTGCTCCCAGACACTTCAGCTCATTAGCAAGGCAGGAAAAAAAACCAACTCCTTTTTCTTTTTTTGTTTCCTCCAGAGTGACTTTTCTTGCTATTTTAACATAAAGACTCATGGCAGCCACTGACACTGCCCTGCAGGTCTGTGTCCAGACAGAAAAGCTGCCTCCAACCAGAGAAGAAGATGAAAGCTGCTGAGGTGGGTTTAGCAGTGCCTTAGATATGGTTAACTTGGTCATGAGAGGGAGAAAGCAGCTATCACCCCAGCCAGCCCACAGCAGCTACATGGTTTCCAGCTCAAGAAACACAGGCAAGGAGCCTTTTGCTCAACAAGTTATCAAGTTAGGGCTCTACAGACTTGTTTCTATTTTTTAAAATATTGTTTTTTCCTTTTTACCATTTTCCAACTAAACTGATTTTTAAAAAAATTCTTTTTTAGCTGGCCCAGCCTTTATAGGAGACATCAGCAGGAATCTGGGGCAGCAGAGAGAGACCCACAAGCAAGGTAATGCTGCTGCTGCCACCTCTCAAACATCCCCCAAAATCTTGGCCAGTTGTGATTTTCCTTGGTCAAAAGAAGCCCCTGCTTCCAGTTGCAATAATCTGTGATGGAAGATGTAAGGCTGAACTGAAGGGCCATTGATTAGTCTCCTGCATCAATGTTGGTTATTTCTTCAGTGGATTAATTAGTCCTAATTAATTAGTAAAGAGCATATTATCCTTGTTTCCCATGGACGAGGAGCTTGGCTGCCAAAGGGGTCCAGCTTCTTCTACATGCTCCATGGCAAGACCCAAGTCCTGTGAAGGGTAAGGGCACCTGCTGAGGGCTGGCTCCAAAAGGGAAATGCCCCATGAACAAACCAGGTGATTTCCCCCAAAACCGTGGGCTGGGGGGGACCAGCCCAGCAGGTGAGGTTGGAGAGGCCCCTTTGTGATCAAGGTGAAGAAGGCTGGTCCCAAACCACCACCTTCCCTACAGAGCAATCGGTGCCTTTATTCTCCTATGGTCAAAAAAAAAAAGAAAAAAGAAAAAAAAAGAGTGGGGGAAAAAAAAAAATAAAATGGGAGAAAGCAGAAGGGGGGTAGGAAAAGGAAAAAGGGAAATAAAAAGGAAAAAGGAGAAGAGGAAAAGGGAAAGAAGGAGGAGACAGAATGAAAAGAGGGAGAACAAAGGAAATGGGGAGGGGGGAAAGAATAAATGAGAAAAGGGAGGAAAATGGGGGGGGGATTAAAAAAAAAAAAAAAGAAAAAAAAAAAGACAAAAAGAAAAAGCAGTACGCTTCTAAGTTTGTGTCTGGTGGGAGTATATTGTTTTTTCTAGCCGCAGTTCACCCTGGGGCAGCAGGCAAGTGGGTGAGGTGGCACCTCTTGCCTGGGTTTCCTCCCCTGCAATCACAGTCACTAGAGGGAAAAACATGCGGTGGTTACCAAATAACTTCTCCACACAGGGTGTCAGCACCCAGTTAATGAGTAACTGTGGAAACTTGCCACCCTCATTACTGACTGGATTTATGCACTCCCTGCCCTTCTTGCCTCTCAAAGGAGGTTTCTTCCCACCTATGCCAGGGCTGGGGATTTCCTGGAGGACTGTCTACATCAGAGGGTCAGGAAATGTCCTCACCACCCTATTCAGGAGAGCTGGGACTTCCCCGAGCTGCTCTTCAGTCAGCAATTTGTTCAGATGATGATCGGCCTGCCTGGCACATTCTCTGCATGCTGGTTTTGCTTGGGCTGGTGGCAGAGGTCGAGCGCAGCCACCACTCTGCCCTGATGGTAGAAAAAACCCCAGAAGTTTGCAGCTTTTGCAGCTTAAAGCACAGCAGCACAATGGCAAACAGGCTGCTCTACAGACCATGTGGTAAAGCACATTTTTTAATAGAGATGATGGACATAAATACCTGCAAAAAAATTATTTTCATCAAAATACTTTAATAAGTGAGATTATGCATGCCATAATTACAACTTATAAGCCACTGCTTATTATATTTTGGCTATGAACCCAACATGACTATGAATCTTTCCTCTGCTGGCAGCACTAGGGGTGGGTGCTTTGCTCTGCTGTTCCCCCATCACCTGTTTCAAAAGGCATCACAAGAAATTCACACCACCTGGAGGTGGTGCTCCTTGGTTCAGATGTTTGGATTGGCCTTTTTCCCTGTGTTCAGGTATCAAAGGACTCTAAACTGAATTTCTTGGCTGGGTGTACCCAACAACACAATCCCAGCCTGGGCAGACCCCACATCAGCACCTACATTGCCCAGCTGATTCTCAACCCAAGTTCCTCAGAGTCCAGAGAGTATGATACAGTAACTGTTCCTGCAGGGTGAGAGGGAAGTTAATTTCTTTTTAGGTCTGTAAGTCACCGCAACTGTTTTCAGACACTGGGTCACATCAACCCATGATCCAGGTCAGTAAAGCTCTCTTTTAACCTTCTTGTTCAAGCCCAAATCCCAGCCTGTCCTCAGGATGGATCCCCCCCCAATTTCCTCTCTCGTGGCTGTGATGGAGGGTATCACAGAAAGTCAATCTCAAAATCTCCCCAACAACAGTAATTGCTGTTTAGTGATGGTTGAGAGGAGACTCAGGGCTAGGACAAGACAGATGCCAGAAGCAACATCTGGCATGACCAGAGCCTTTTCCCTACACTCACCCAGGTGGGATTTATGCTATGCTGGTCTCTCCTGGCAGGGGTAGACGTTGTGCCAGACCAGGGGGGCAGTGGTGGGGGAGAGGTCTGGTGGCCATCTATTTGACCCCAAGAGGTTCCCAAGCCAGGGATTGCATGGGAGGACCAGCTCTGGAGGACCTGGGAAGGTTTACATGTAGCCAGGCATGGGCAGGCTCATCACATTCCCAGAGTGGTGCCCACCTTCTGCACATCCCGATCAGCAGGAAGAAGAAAAAGCAAAACAAAAACCCCACAGCAATGATACCTCAGCCACTGGCCCACGCGCCTGGCTAGGCCGTTCATTCTGGTGGGAGGAAACCCAGGCTGCAGGCAGCTTTGTGTCCTGCAAACCACTGCAAAACTGATTTATATTAAAAATAAAGAGCACACAATACTGAAGTGGTTGGGGCTTGTCTATTAATCTCTCAACAGTCAGCTGCAAACCTAACAAATCCCCTGAAATAGCAGCAGGGAGCTATGTCCTAGCTCATTCCTCCCTGCCCCCTTTTACAGCTAAAAATAATCAATAATGACTGTCCAAAACGGGGAGACCAAAGCAACTTTACAGGCTGCAGGATCATGACTCACATTTTTACTTGCACGTTGGCTGAACACAAAAAAAAAATAACCCATGAGGCTCCCTTTCTCAGCAGCCGTGGTGGAAAATCATCTCCAAACCACCAGGAACATGGACAGAGAGGCCGCTGTTGATAGGATGAGCTCCCACGTCCCCTCCTTTTGCCGTGATCCTGTGGTGATGCTTCGCTGGGAAGAAATGAAAATAAACCCGATGCAGCTGGGTTGAGAGCAGCATTATCCCCCCTGCTTTATGCAAGCGAGGGTTAATTGAACCACCCGGGAGCAATAAGCCCTGGGGAGGCAGCAGTGGTTGTTGTTCTGCTGGTATTTGCTGTTTTCAGCCACAGGCAGCAGAAGGGACTTGTCCAGGGTTTCCTAGGGTGGCAACAGTGCAGATGGAAATTTCTGTCCAAATCCCCATCCCAAAGGGGCCACCCTCCTCCCCTGGCAGTTGTCCTGCTTGGGTGAGTCCATCCTTCCTCGTGTATGTCCACATGCAGCCATTTTGCACGGAGAAGAAGCAGCAGCACAAGAGGAGACACTGGCAACAGCCAAACCAGGGCCAGTTTCCTCTGTGGTGACCACATTTCAAGAGTTGATAATGAAAACTAGCATTTTCCATCCAGCTTACTGCTGTGCTGGATCGCCCACTGCAGCTGGGGAGTTTACCAGGGAGGGGAAGACACAGCCTCATGTCTGTGTTGGTGTCATCAACACAGGAAAAGGCCAGCACTCTGGGGAGTGCCCAACCTGGAAAAAAAATGAGCTATACTGCTTCCTTCTGCCCCAAAACAGCCTGTTCTGACCTCAAAAAGGTGGTGGTGTGATGGCAGCACCAGTTGCCTAGCGAACTGATGCATTAGCTCCCACCCCAAACTTTCAGGATGACTGTACCTAGATCCATGTGCTGAGAAACCTGCTTTTTTCAGCAGCTGGATCCCCTCTCCCCCCCACATTTCCTTCCTCATCATTATCTTGCAACAGCACATGTGGGTGTGAGGCGGCCACAAGCCTTTGACATTCTGCTCTGTGTTGTCTTGTTAGCACAAAACTGAGAGGAATAAAGAAATTCTGATCTCTCAATTTGAAAAAAAGAAGCTGAAACACCTACAAAAAAAAAAAAAAAAAAAGAGGCCATTAAGGATTGCCATGATTCACTCCCTGCTTGCTCAGGAATGGGTTGCCAAGGGGTTGCATGAGTCCCATCCTGACCCCAGCAAAGGCTCAGTGCAGACTGACACTCTGCATCAGGTTCTCCCCATTTCAAGCCAGCGTGGCAGGGTAATGTGCTGGCCCACGAAAGGACTGGCCCATCACAGCTACGTGTAGGGCTGAAGAGCCTGCCTGGTGTTGTAGGAAAACACCCCATGAAGATGAGGTCCTAGAGGAAATTTTTTCCCTGAAACCCTGGATAGATCTTCACAGCCTGGGTCAGACAAGCTGCTCCCCATCTACCCTGGGTTAATATTTGCCTAATCCTCTCAGCAAGGTCTGTTACATACACACTTGCTTCTGATGCTCACAGTGTATAGGTGGGGGTAGGGTCACATGGCTGAAACCTTGACCAGATGTGTGGACCAAGCTGGTGGCAGTGACTGAGAGCTGAGGGCAGTGGTGACCAAAAGCTGGCAGTGGGCTCTGCAGGGAACTCTCATTGCTTTGCATAAAGACATGCATGGCCAAAGGGCTTTAAAAACAGAGGCAGTGAGCAGATGTACAGCACTTACCTACACCAGATGCATCCAAACATGCTTTATGTGGGTTGATGAACCCCCCTCTTCTCACCTCCTTTGGCCCCACCACAGTCAGCAGCTACTCCAGGGTCTGGTGGCATCATCACCTTGCAACTTTGCGTGGAGAAAGGTTTCATTTCCAACCTGCTGCAGCTCCTGCCGGCTTCCTGTAGCCAAGCTGAGACTGGAAGGTGCTGGAGGAAGGCAGCAGGGATTGCTGCAGCATGAAAGTCTCCTGTGATGCTAGCAGAGAAACCAGCACTTTGAAGATGACATTGAAGTCAGGAAGTGGTTTAAGAAACACTGCAAAAGTTCAAATTGAGAACACATTGCCACTTCTTCACGTACTGCCCCTAACTGCATGTGATTCTGGACAACAGTGTTATTCCTGGTACAGAGCTACTGCTTCCTGCTCTTGCTAGAGACTTTCACAGAGAGGAGAAGAGAAGACAAATGTTGAAAATCCAACAAATAAATCATTAAAATGAGGACAAAGCCTAGCTCTAAAAGCTGCAGGAAACACTGCTCTGTACACCCACGCAACAGAGCCACTGAGGGACTGCAGCAGCATCAAAGGCAAAACAAAAATATATGAATCCTTCTTACTGCTCTGTGCAGGAAGTAAATGCCTCACAAATATTGTGTCTGGCAGCATCTCTTTGGAAATCATCCAAGTACAAGCCGGGATGCTTCCAGCTTCAGCCAAAAGTCAGATATTTTGGTGGAAACCCCCTGGGGAATGGGCTGCTCAGAAGCAACCTGTTGCACGCACCCAGTGTGTTCAACAGAGCTGGTGACAAACCCCTGCCTGATTTCAAGGCAGACACAGGGAGCTCAGCCTGAAAGGTCTACATCCCAGGTGCTTTGTGCATCCCCCACAGGGGTGACAACTGGGTCCACACTGGCAGCAGCCATCACCTTCAACATCAGCTCGTTGAGAGAAAATCAGAAACACATCCAATTCCTCCAGTAGGACGTTCAAATGACCACACCGATGACACGAACATCCTCAAACAACAAGCTGGAAAAGCTATTGAAGGGGAAATACCCTTTCCTTCAGCCTGAACTGTCTCTTTTTTTCTTCTAATGACTTCACATGAAGGATGTTAAAACTGACAGCCATGCCAAAGACCAGGCCATCACGGTGTGTGATGGTTCCCCTCTTTCCTGGCCGGCTGGGCTGTGAAGGAACTTGGGAGCAAAAACCCAGCAGAGCAACAGCTTGCATTAGCTGAACAACTGCCAGCAGCCAGAGCAACTCTTGAATCAAAAAGAAAAATCCCACCCGGAGTAAACCAGGATGATGGTTAGTCAAAAAAAATAGAGGGAGAAAACACTGCAGACCTTCATGGCTTTGAAAAATAAAATTTTGAAAGGTCAGTAAGAGGTGTGCTTGGAAAGGTTATTCGTAAAATGGTAGCTTGACCACCACTTCTCTGGGTCTCTGTCCAAAGCAATTAGGCTGTGAGTGCCTGGGCTGCTGTGGGGGGGGAGGCTGCTCCCATCAGCCATCCACACCGGCCTGGGGAAGATCTTGTGCAAGAGATAATTTCAGGACTCAATCCAATAATGCATAGATACATACTGTTAACACATAGATCTGTTTGCAGCGGAACAGGACCTTACATCCTCCAATGAGACTGCCTGTTGTCTGTTAGCCACCATCACCCATCAAAAATCCCCCCCAGCTGGGGCATTTGTGCTCAGCTGGGGGCTGTGGGGCTTGTACAACTCCAAGGCTTTCAAGGTCTCCAGGCTCAGCTTAACGTGGCTTGCCTGTCACCACCCTCACCCCAGCAGTGCGCTCACCATGGAGCAGAGGGGCTGGGAAAGTTGGCTGCATTCTTTAAATGCAGAAGTATTTCAACAGCTGGGCTTATGGAAAATGGTCCTAATGAAAAGCAGCTGCCTCATGCGTGTAAATATGATTCCTTATGCAGCATTTTGCCCTAATAGAGTAAAATCAGAAGACTGAAAAGGGTATGTTTTTATAGAGACTTACAGTCTCAAATCTAAACTTTAATGACACATCAGCACCATTGGGGGGGGGGGTGTTAAGGACAATCATTTATTGAACTAATTCATTAAAATGTGTTTACTGAGACTTGAAGCCCACCTGCTCTGCCCACACCTCCATGGCTTTGGTAGGGGTCAGAGCACACAGTGCCTGCTCCTGCCCCACCAGCAGGCTTCAGCCTTCCAGCTCCACTGGGCTGGGAGCTAACAGGCTGTCACGGTTTAGGGTCAGGGCAGCCCCTTAGACCTAACAGATGCTCTCTGTTAACCCCCCTCCCTCCCCAAGGGG
>JANHGN010005457.1:0-14216 GCA_024605025.1 Megaceryle maxima | reverse complement strand
CCTCCCCTGGGATGGTGCCAGGGATGGGGCAGCCACCACCTCTCTGGGCAGCCTGGGCCAGGCTCTCCCCACCCTCACCATCAAATGTTTCTCCCTTCTCTCCAGTCTAAATCTCTCTTTTAGTTTCAGACCATCGCCCCTCGTCCTGTCCCAACAGGCCCTGCTAAAAAATCATAGAATCACCAGATACTTTGGTTTGGAAGGGACGTTTGAAGGTCAGCTAGTCTAAGAGGGGGAATTGGATGATGTCTTCCATGCCGGCTGCAGCCAGGGTGAGCGGAGGGGACTTGTTCCCTGTGGTTTGTGGGTGATGTCCTGGGCTGAGGGGTGTCTCTTTGATGGCTTCATCTCCCCCTGCCTGTGACCTGCATGTCCCTGGCAGTGGAGGGCAGGCAGGCCAGAGCTGCAGGAGCCTGTCCCTGCTGCATGGCTGCTGCATCTCCCCTTTGCACCTCTTCCTCTGTGGTGTGCTGCACTGCTGCCATCGTGTGATGGGTCCCTGAGCCGCGTCGCTGCAGATGCCCCGGGGAATGTAGGGGACACTGCAGCCACCTCAGTGACCCTTGTGCCCACCATAATTCCCCACACCCACGCTGCATCCCAGTGCCATACAGCTGAAGACATCCATGGCCAGATGACTTTGGATGCCCAAAGTCGATGAACTCCCTGCAGTGCTCCTGTCTGAAACTAAGAGACCTTTTCACTGTCGACTGCTCCTGACAGGAGGTTGGAGCCAGGTGGGGTCAGGCTCTGCTCCCAAGGAACAAGCAACAGAACAAGAGGAACCAGCCTCAAGTTGCCCCAAGGGAGGTTTAGCCTGGAGGTGAGGAACAATTTCTTCCCCACAAGGGCTGTCCCAGGCTGCCCAGGGCAGTGGTGGAGTCCCCGTGATCCCTGGAGGGGTTTCTCTGGAGAAGAGCTATGAGGATGATGAAGGTACTTGAGCATCTCCCCTATGAAGAAAGGCTGAGGGAACTGGGGCTGTTTAGTCTTGAGAGGAGAAGCCTGAGAGGGGATCTTATTCATGTCTATAAATATCTGAGGGGTGGGTGTCAAATGGAAGGGGCCAGGCTCTTTTCTGTAGTGCCCAGCAATAGGACAAGGATCAGGGGGTATAAACTGGAGCATAGAAGGGTCCACCTCAACATGAGGAGGAACTTCCTTCACTGTGAGGGTGACAGAGCCTGTCCCAGGCTGCCTGGAGAGGTTGTGGAGTCTCCTTCTCTGGAGACTTTCAAAACCCACCTGGATCTGTTCCCATGCAACATGCCCTGGGTGACCCTGCTCTGGCAGGGGGGTTGGACTCATTCTCCAGAGGTCCCTTCCAACCCCCACCAGTCTATGATTCTCTGATTCAAAGCTGTGGAGCTGTGGTGCTGAGGGACATGGCTTAGTGGTGCCCTGGCAGTGCTGGGTTAATGGGTGGATTCAATGAACTTTAAGGTATCTTCCAACCAAAACAATTCTCTGATTCTCTAAGACTCCTCCAAGTCTTAGGGATGCAAAAAAGAGCCCAACACACACAATGTGAGGTGGCTTTTAAGCCTGTCCCGGGGTGTGTTTAGATTAGGTCTGACTGGTGGTGTTTGTGCACTTCACACCGATAACGTTGCTGTGCAGGAGTCACAAGCGCATTTTTCACAGTGAGGACTTTAGACCGAGAGTGGAAAACATCACAGCTCCACACTGGGGCACCCAGGGAGCACTGCGTTCCTTTACTGGTGTGTGAGCAATGCATACTGGTCCCAGCTGTGGGTTTGGCTCACATTATAACCATATCCGTGTTTACCCGTCCTGGCCGTGCACTGACCTGTAGGTCAGGAGCAGGTTTGAGAGGTTGCCACAGGGCAGCAGAGGTGAGTCCTGGGGAGGTTTCCTGCTCTGTCACTGACTCACCCCATTGCTTTAGGCAGGTGATTGTGCCTCCCTGGGCTGTATTCTTTGCATTAAAGCACTAAACCTATATAAATAAATGCTAAAGAGCTGACTAAGTCATCAGGATGGTTGGTGGATTTTGAGATGTGGGTGGTCACAGACTGAAGGTGATGGGGGCCATGAATGGTGGCACCTCCCCAAATGCTTTGTCAAGCTGCTGCTGAAGCTGCTGATTTATTGCTCTGGATCGCTGAGAATTTGGAAATGTCCCTGTCATTCATTCACCCATTTTCAGTGTTTTTCTTGAAGGTGTCTTGCTGCTTTATGTGTATGAAGCCCATGTTGGAAGCTCCTTTCCAAGTCCTCTCCGGCGCAGCCCAGGGGATGCGGCTGTGCCCAAGATCATATCTCACTGCAGGTGTCCCACAAGGCTCTGGGGACATCTCTCTCTGCCGTGTGAGCCTTTTCCCCACAGCTGTCCCCAGCTTCAGCCCTGGTCCTTCCCGCTGCCCCGACCTGCTGCAGCCCTGAGCACCATCAGCGGCACAGACCAGGTTCCTCTGCTCCATCTGCCCAGGACACTGCATTGGGCCCCAGATCCAGGTAATGAGGTTTCCTTGGAGTTTTAGCAGCACTGGTGAGTGATTTCCCAGCATTTTCCCAGTCTCAGGCACAAGCCACCCTCCTAATTCTGCAAAGCTGTGTTAAACCTCTGCTCAACTCTTAAATATCCAGCGACACCACCATAGCTCTTCTCTTCCAGCCCTCTTATCTTCAAGCCTTGGACCTCAGATTCCCAAATCCTCTCTCATCCTGATCAAGCCACTCGCTTCCCAATTCCACAACTCACAGAAGCCCTCAGGGAAAAAGCAGCTCCTCAACCCCCTCTCAAGTGTTTCAGGGCTAAGCCAGAGCATCGCAGACTGTAGAATCAAATGTAGAATCATCAGATGGTTTGGGTTGTAAGGGACCTTAAAGATGAGATGCAGCAGCCCCGGACCAGTGCCAGGAGGAAGCTGCAGGTTACTTATTATTATTAATCCAGCACCTTTACTTATGTTGTTTTCCAGGCTGTGCTTGAAATGGCAGCCGGCGACCTGGCGCGGCAGTTAGACTGGTTGTACTGGAACCGCCGTCCATGTCCCAGCAGCCCCTGGGGACACCTGCTCCCTGCACCACCTCGGAAGCTGGCTCCTCGCCGGGGAGATGCCTGCAGGTCGCATCATCTTCCACCAGGCCAGCACCAGTTTGTGCCAAGGCAGCTGCTTTTTTCCCCTTTTTTTCCTCCCACTTGCATGGAGATTCTCAGCCTGCAGCCCTGGCAGGCACTTCCCTAAACCCCAGTATAAAAACCAAGGTGTGGGGAGGGGACACACCAGTATAGACCAGCGTATGGGGGCTGAGAAGGGGGATCTGAAGGAGCCCATCATGGAGCAGGCTGGAATGGACTTTGATCCCAGGGGGGCAAAGCCAGATCCCTGTCATGCACCATGTCCCCGCGGGAAGCATCAGGGAAAACTGGGCGAGGTGGGGAACTCAAGGCCAGGCTCCCGCGGGGAGCGGGCGGCTGCAGCACGGCCACCAAAGCTGGCTTGCCCGTGCAGATGGCTGCTCCCCAGGCAGATGGTGTGCCTGGAAAATATTATACTTGTGTTTACTCACGCGCCGGCAGCCACGGCGAGCGAGGAGCTGGGCGCTCGGGTTGGCGGTGCTGGGGAAGGGGCTGGATGCAGCCCCCGAGGGTAGGTTTGCATGTGGCACATCAGGGTGTTTGCTCCTAGTTTGGCCCATGGGGCAGCAGTTAATTAATTAGCATAGCCAGGGCAGGATCATTTAATCAGTACTTAGGCTGCCTCAAGACCTCCCTGCTTAGTTCTCCCGTGCTGGTGGCTGGCCTTGTGCAGCATTCACCTTCCCCACTGCCAGCTGCTGGTGCAACCACCCGGGACCAGACCGCCCCACGGCCCCAGGGTGGGACACACCAAACCTCCCCCTCCTGAAAGGCTGCACTGTCAGGGGAAGGGGCAGCTCCGGGGCTGTAGGAGATAGAGGGAGTAGAAACCTGAGCATCCTCCCCAGCCCCAGACTCGTTGTTGTACTTCTGGTGCTAATTTACTGTAAAAATCAACACTCTGTATTAATGGGTGTGCAGTGTGGTGGCACTGACGATTTGACTCGAATGGTTGGGCTTTTGTTCCTCCAGGACAAGCCATCTGGCTGCAGGTATCCAGGAGTGACATCTCATCCGGAGCAGCTGTCGGGAAGCTTTGGAGGACTCCCAGAATGCGGCTGCACTCTGGGCTGGGCTTTGCAGCGGTGATTTTAAGGGACGTGTTGAGCACCTTCCTTTGAGCGGAAAAGAAAGCAGGGAGAAGCTGCTGGTGAGCAATTTCTGCCGGTAATACAGGGTAACATGAATCCCTGGCATCTCTACAAGTACCAGGGCATCAATTGTCCCCCTGAAAGGTCCTTTTGTTGCTTTCTGATGGCTCCTGATGGGGCTCTCCTCTTTCCTTCTTGTTCCTCTACAAAGTCTTTATCCTGCATACTTGGCTGGATAAACACCCCAGAGAGGTACCAGCCCGCCCTGGACTGGGCAGCAAGTGTTTACAAGGGGAGGACTGGAGCTGCCCATAGATAAATACCCACACCAGGATGGCTGCTACAGCCAGAAAGGCAAATGAGCCCAGGAAACCCATGTAAATGCATTAGCCCGCAGCAAAGTGCAGGGCACAGAAGGCAGGTGCATTAGCTGCCATCCAGGCTCTGCGAACCAGCCATGGAGGACGGGCAAACCAGCCTGAGTCAGCATCACAAGGGGAGAGGAGAAAGATCTGCTCCAAAGGGAGCGCAGGGAGAGCCGAGATGGCTCAAGTGTGCCGGCACAGAAAGGTGCAGCTGCCCTCGGCTCGCCCGGCCCTGCTGCCACGGACAAGGCCATTTCTGGCTGACATTTAAGTTTTGCAGAGTGGGGACCCGACATTATGAATGTCCCCTCTGTGCTGGTGGGCTCCAGGGCCCCTCTGCAGAGTGGATGACCTTGCTCGGGCTCAGGCTGGGCTCTCCCCGTGAAAGATCAGTGATAGTCATTGTGTAAAGTGCATTTCCCCCTCTGCTTTCTTGCAGCTAACCTGCAGAGAAAACATTTCCCTGCTACAGCGACGACTGCCAGAGATGCTGGAGACCCCAGGATTGTGTCTGATACAGAAAGGTGCTGCGGGGAGGGGAAAGAGCGGGGGGAATTTGCCTGAGCAGGTGGCCAAGCCTGAAAATGCAAAACAATCCATACAAGGAAAAAAAAAAAAACAAACCAAACAACCCCTACACAGGTACATTTAATAAATTTTTGGGGTTTTTTTTATAGCACGGCTCTTGAACTTGACCTTTGATTAGAGAAGGAAGGTGTCGTGAGCTGGGAAGGGCAGTGCTGTCGTGCACCGGGAGGAGGAGCTGGGCAGGTGAGTCACTGGAAAATACCATCGGCTCTGTGCGGGATTGTGCTGGTCGGGAGAGATGCCGGGAAACTGGGGGGGGTTTCCACCCCGCATCCCAAGCCCCAGTGCCCCTAAGGCAGGGCTGAGGCGCTCTGATTCACACGAGGGGATGTCAAGTTTGTTGGGTTCCTGATGACTTTTGCCTTCACAAGGACTTGCAAGGCTTAAGGGACAGGAAAATCTGCAGCAGCTGGTCCAGCCAGTGTAGCAATGCTGCTTTTTCACTCGTGGTTGGCAAAAACCCATCCTGAGTGTCATCTCCAACAGAATTTTCAGTACTTGGTGGTGTTTCATATAATGGCTGGGTGTGAGAAGGGCCTGGAAAAACACATCCCAGTTGCTGCTGGGAGAGGTGACACTGGACACAGCATTAATTTCAGTGGGGCTTGCCAAAACCCAGCAGCAGCCTGCACTGATGCCCAGCCCACAGCTGCCCCCCCCCTCAGCCCCCATCACTGCTTAGGGAGAGTGCTCCAAATTCTGCACTTACTGTATCTGTGTCGCGTGGAAAGATGGGTTAGTTGCTTCATAGCTACACATGGAAACAGGCAGAGGTTTCCCACACCCCAGAGTAGCCCAGGACCCCGTGCAGAGCTGTTAATTCTCCATTAGTAACATCCCAGCTCAGAGGACAGCGGGTCAGTCGCTGTGGCTCAGCCTGGAAACCACGGGACCGTCTGGCTACGAGGTCAAGGCACGCAGCCAGCAGCCGGGGTGAGGGCCGTACCCAGAACGGCTCTTCCCAGTGAGTGGGTGGTTAACTGGGAGTGTTTGTAGAGGGCAGCAGCCCGATAAAAGCGCTTTCCAGGCTCGTTGTGAACACAAGCCCAGCTTCCTGGGGAAGTTGGCTTTGCCCTGATGCGATAAGCTTGAGTGGTTGTGGTTCCTCAAAATGGGGCTACTCTAATCAGTGCTGGGAACTGTTCATTTGATGAGAGGTACTGCTTGTCGGTATGAGCCAGTTTCCTCAAGCAGATCCCTCCTGAGGTGATTTTTACACTAGAAATGGGGGCTGTGGATACTTGAAGAACTGTGCAGACCCTGCTTGGAGAGGGTGACACAACCTGCAGCCCCAGCAGTGACCCCCACCCGGGACCAGGTGTGGGACAACTACTAACATTTGCATATTGCACGATGGATTGTAGGAGCTGCAGGAGCCACTCGCAGGGTGCAGGGAACCCCAGGAAGCAGGCAGGCTGGAACCCATCCCCTTCACACCCGGATGCACAACTCATGTGGGAAAAGGAACCGATTTTACTTGGTTGTCACCACGGCCCATCCCTTTTCTGACTGAGCCCGTTGTGGCTGGAAACACAGACCTTCTGCAGAAAGGGAACCAAAATCAGCCTGTGCAGTTCCCCCAGAGCTTTATCAGAACTCTTAGAAAATACCAACAGAAACCAGAGGATGGAGGAGAAGGCACCAGTGCGGGTCAGGATCAGCCCGGCCAAGCTCGTGCGATATAAAGGACTTCCAGGAGAGCACACCCCCCTCTCAGGTGGGGTCTGCAGGATGGAATTGCCCACAGCCGGGTAAAAGCTGGAGAGATGAGCAGCTGGAAGTGCCTGCAAAGGACGAGGAGGGCAAGGAAAGGGGAGAGGAGAGACGGCCTGCCTGCACCCCCAGCTCCCTGCCCAGCCCGAGGGTCTCGGCTGGTTTTAGTTCTCTCCTTGCCCCGGCCCCTCTCCGCTCCCCGGGCTCCCAGCGGCGGTTCGGGGCGGGGAGCGCTGCCGCGGGGTCCCCACCCCTCCCCGCCCCCGCCGCCGGGGCCGGGCCCTGTAAGCGCCGCCCCGGGAGGGCTGGGCAGGGCCGGGCCGGGCCGGGCGGATCGGCCCGCACCGGGAGGGACCCGCTGCCGCTGCCGGGAGGTACGTGGGGCCGGGCCGGGAGCGGCGGGACCCCCTGTCCTAGGAGAGGCCGGGTTGGGACTCGCTGGGGAGCCGAGGGGGCTGGGCTCGGTCCCGCCGTGCCGGGAACCGGGACAATGAACGGGACCGGGAACGGGTCGGAGCCGGCACTGACTGGCGAACAGGGCTCGGTCCCACCGTGCCGGGACCGGGTATGGGACTGGGAACGGGACTGGGAGGAGGTCGGAGCCAGGACTCGGTCTCGCCGTGCCCGGGGCGGAGGACGGGACTAGGACAGGCTCAGAGCTGGGGCAGGGGGCAGGAGCGGGTCAGGCTCAGTCCAGGGTGGTCTCGGAGCCAGGATGGGGGACAGGACCCGGTCAGACTCGGGAACAGGACCAGTTTGGACTCAGAACCAGGTTGGGGGACAGGACCGGGTTAGGTTTAGTCCTGCAGTGCTCACTCCCGGCTGGACCCTCAGCACCGGCACAGGAGGGACCTGCCCGATGTGGGGGCCCGGGGGGGGTCTCTGAGCGTGGCCGAGGGGCCTCTCGGTGCTGGCTGGAGCTCGGCCCGAGCTCAGAAAGGTGCACAGCTCCCCACCCCACAGCGGGAGGCCCCAGGGGAAGCATCCCCAAAACAGGGTGTGGGCAAGCAGGGGCTAGAGGCCTGGGGGCGCCAGGGCTTGGGGAGCAGCGATGTCGTGACAGTCACCCACTGGTGACGCGTGGGCTTGGGGCACCTCGTCAGCCCCCAGGAGCTCGTTTTTTGGGAAGGATCCGCTTCATCAACAGCAGTGTTTGGAGGAGGGGAGGATGTGAGAGGAGCCCCCCACCAAACCCCGCGGTGTTGTGGCGACTGGTCCCCACCGGTGGCAGCGTGGCAGGGGAGTCATGGATCACGGGCCTGTCGCTTGAAGACGTCAGTCCCCGGGAAGGTGCAAAGGACCGTGTGTGCGTGAGTCTGCTTGGAAAGCAAACAAAGGCAAAGAGAAGAAAACTGCGTAGGGCAGCTCCGTGCCGGCTCATTTATGATCTGAACGCCGGGCAGCGGGGTTTCAGTTCTTCCTATCGTGCCATTTCTGCCAAAGGAAGAGTGGCCTGGAGCTTTGAAGGGCTCTGGCAAATCTACCAACGGCTCCTGAGTGCTGGTTGAGGATGAAATCCCACCCTGCAGGAGAGTCAGCGGCCCACGGCATGTGCGGTTGGTCACCCCGGGGTGTGCTGGCTCGGCACGCACCGTCCCGCGCCCAGGTGTCGGGAAGCAGCCCCGTGACAGGCACGGTTCTTTTAGGAAGCTCCTATCTGTGCTGCGATGAGTAATGCCTGCGTTGTCTTGAGGGGCAAGGGAAGGGCTGCCATACCCTTGGGCTGGAAGGCGAGGGTGGGTAGGGAACCTCGTCAGGTGGGTGTTTCTGGGGTGCTGCGAGTTTCAGTAGCCCGGTGGCTGGGAGGGGAAGAAGCTGATGCTGGCTCCACTCCACCCACACTAAGCCTGTCCCAGGCCCTTGCTGGGCTTTGGGCTCTGGGCTGGCGGGTGGGTTTGCTGACTGTCTTGCTGACAGCTTTGCTTGGGTGGTTTTTTTAATTCCAAACCAGCTCTGAAGGGTTTGTGTGTGTCAGGTGAAATCCCAGTGTGTATCTTCCCCATATTGACTTCGGAATGGGCTCTCTTGGGATTCCCAGTGCACCCAGCACCGGTGAGCAGAAGTAGGTTGAGATGCTGCTCAGAAAGTCCTTGCTGCTGTGGAGGTTGCATGTTAGGAAAGCTTGTGTCAAGGGTCACCTGTGCCTGGGTCCTGCCACGTCCTGAAGCCATTGTCTGCAAAGACACTGGTATTTGCTTTTTGGAGGTGATGTGGTCTCTGGGTTTGTGGGGAAGAGTCAGCTGTGTGAGCAGAAATCAGCAGTGTCCGCACATGTCCCATGTGAGACCAGCTGCCCTCAGCTTTGCATGGTGGAGCCTGGGTGGGATGAAACTGCACCAGGAGGTGTGATTCTGGATTTCAGGCTCCTTAAAGCTTCTCTGGTGCAGACCTCGGCCACGGCTCAGCAGGATGCTCCGGCAGTGCGTCCCCTCTATGACGTAGCCAAGTGTCCTGCAGCCCTCCAAGGCCCTGCATGTCTCGATGTGACAGCCAGAATGGCAAACCTCCCAGGTGGCAATGAGGAACGCATGCGTGTGGGGCTGGTGAACCCAGCCCTCGACCGAAATGACTCGGAAGTAGGTGAGATGCCTTTGATTTTATCTGTGGGTAATTACACGGGTGGGAAAATTCTGGGGAAGGGAAGTGCATGGAAAGGAGGAACGTTTGGCCGGCAGTGCCCTGAAGGTAGCTGAGTGTTGGTGACGCTCAGCATAACTCGGTGCCACAGTGGTGCCCTAAGTTGGCGATCCCAGGAGACCCGGGCTGGGCAGGGCTCTCTGCCCGTGCTCCTGGCTGGGACCCGGGAGGAGGGATCCCCCCAGCAGTCCAAGCACATGTTTGTCTCCTGAATGCTGCTGAATGCCTTTCTTATTATTTATTGGGCAGAAACTGGTGTCGAGGCTCTGCTAAAGGAGCCGAATGTCCTGCGTGAGCTGCGCAGGTAGCGTGCAGCGGCGTAATCCCCCGACAAACCTCTATCCCTCTCGGAATACCGCTGCACACCTCGCTGAACACTGCAGCTTTGTGCCTGGTTGCTGCGTGTTGCTTGGCTGCTCAGCCGACCCCGTCCCTCCCCCGGCACCACCCGTCTCTGTGTTTGGCCCCGTTGGCTCCTCTCCACCGTTTGCAGTGGGTTTTGGTTGTGGGTCTTGCTCACTGGAGGAGGTTTGAACAGCGATGCTGCGTCAGGGCTCAGTGAGATGAAGGATGTTGCTAAAAATCCAGGCTGAGGATGAGGAAGGTGGCACTGGCGGAGCAGATGGCAGCGCAATGTGATGGGTTAGGGGCTTGCAGCAAGGGGGGATAAGTCTTCCATGGTGGGACAGGAGTTGCTTAAAGCACTGGGAAGCTCTCCAAGGTGGTGGGAATGCCAGATTTGGCTTCAGAAGATACCAGAAGGGCAGACAAATAATGTCTGCAGGCGCTGAAGGCTCCAGAAGAGAGTGTGTTATCTGGCACGCAGACGGGACGAGGTCACAGACCATGGGAAGGCTGCTGGGAGGGATGGCTTTATCTGTGGCAGGAAACAGCAGATTGGGAAAGTAGGGTTAAAAAAAAAAGCAACACCAGACACAAAGGTGCAAAGTGGAGTCAAAAGGAAAACGGGAAGGAGACGAAGTCCAAAGTTTCAGCGCTGGGATTTTCCCAGGCCAGTGTGTTTTCCCAGGCCTGGGAAAGCACAGGGTGGGCTGGCAGTGCAGCTCCTGTTTCTAGCCTGGAGAGAGACAAACACCCCAAACCCCCATCCCTGGGTTAGCAGAGTCTGGCCCGGAGGTTTTAGACTGGTACCAGCTACATGTATGAACTGGGCTTGGGGAAAAGCCACGGGATGCTGCTCACACAGCAACTGGGACATGGTGAGGGATGCTGCGGAGTGGTGCCCGTGCCCTCTCAGCAGCTACGGCAGCATTATCCCCAGAAATAAATGGTAACGTCCTTAAATATAAATTTAATAGGACTCTTGATCCGAGTCCATTACTGGTTTGCAGCAAGCACTGCTCTGATGGCAGGATAAGATTATGGGGAGAGAAAGAGGCTGGAGGCAGCATCCCATCCCTCGCCAGCTAAGCTCAAGCTAATGTCTGGCTGCTGGAGAGTGATGGTTAAGGCTGGGGGGATGCAGTTACTGTGGCTTGTGTGATCTGGGCCGGTTCTTAACCCGGTGGCGACTTGATCCCCTGCCCGTGCCCAGAGTCAGGAAGGATGCCGTGGTGGTGGCAGATGCCTTCAGCTGAAGGGCTGGTTGCTGTGTTGTGCAAGGGGGGGTGTTTTGGGAGCCCCATCGCTGTTATTCTGAAGCCTTTGGCGTGGCTGTGACAGTGGCATCCCGAGCCCAGGAGTGGGCCAGGAAGCCTTTGCTTTCCCATGATGCCTTTGTTTTGCAGGAAGCTGCAGAGCCGGGGGCCCTGGGCTCCCTTCTGGGGTGGGCTGGTGTTGGACTGGGACGGGGAGAGCCCCTCGTGCCAGCTTTGAAGCAAATGCCGCTGCTCGCCTGGTGCTGCCGGCAAGAGTGCAATTGAGGGGGAGCTGTGAAAAATCAAAATAAAATAAAAAAGATGGTGAAGCAGCTCTTAAAATGTCTGCAGGGACTGCCAAGAGTGGTGAATGTGGGTGCGTTCCTGTGTGCTCTTGGCAGGAAGCATAAGCAGCGAAGTGTGGAAAAGCCCTGACAGTCTGCACGGGGCTGTCCCTCCCTGTCTCTGTATTCCCTGGTGAGATGCTCTAAAATGGGCTGAGGGGGTTGTCCAAAAGAGCAGGAATTGGCCAAATCATCAGCGATGCTGCTTTTCCCAGCTCAGCTGGATATCTCAGGGTATTTCTCGCCCTGTATCTCCTGAGCTGTATCTGGCCAGAAATGTCCCTGCTACTGGGGCAGGTGTAACATGGGCAGCAAGAAGGGACAAAAAAAAAAAAAAAGGAGAAAAAGTTTCCTGGGCCCTGACCCGTGGGTTTTCTGACTCCACTTTGGAGTTTTGTGTTGCTGGTGGGTCGAGCCCTTGTGTAATGAGTGCTCTACACGAGGTTACTGCAGGATGAGCTCGGGAGGATGTGCTGCGGTCCCCAATTAGCAGGGAAGGTGCTTAATGAGAAGGCAGCTGGGCATAAGGATGAAGATGAAACTGGTGCTGCTGTGGAGGAGTTAATGTGGGGCTGGCTGTCCCCGGGAGCTGGGGATGGTCAGAGAGGTGAAGCCAGTTGTCCCTGGGGCTGGAGCCAAACCCCCTGAGACTTCCAGCCCCACCTCCAGAAGGTGCAGAGCTCTCTGGAATGCCCGCACATGAGCAGCGGATGAGGATTGCTGTCGAAAGGAGCTGGAGGACCTCGTGGCTTTAACTTGGGAAGAGGTGAGCACTGAACCTCCACCGGCCCAGGGAGCAGCTTGGGAAGAGGATGGGTTGTGGTGCCAGTCATCAGATATAAGCTAAGGTGTAGCAGGCTCCAGGCTTTTGGGATATTTGGAGAATCGATGGGGTGTTTTACCCTAAAAAAATTTGTAGAAAATCAGTTTTGTGTTTTCCAACTGGTGCTGGAGTCGTACAGCAGCTTTTGGAGGCCAGCTCCAAAGGGATGTATCTCTCTGTGCTCTCATCGTGCTCCTCCCTGGAGTTCAACCTGAGCAAGCTCACCCTGTGCCCCATGACTGCATCGGGGTTTGACCTGTTCCCCCAACTGCAGACTCATCTCTTGTGATCCCATGACAAAAGTGGTGTTGCTGGAACACGAGCAAGAAGGTGATGTCACGGGAGGGGAAAAAAATCCAAAAGTCGCAGAGGGCAGAGGTGCGTGGGTGCTGGCTGTGGGCAGTGATGGGTGTCGTGCTTCCTCCTGAGTCACCTCGATGAGGTTGGCTTTTCACCAGGAGCACTGGGATGTGGAACATGATCAGGGAATGACCCCGTTTGGGGAGGTCTGTGTCCCTGTGGTAGGGCTGTTGTTGTGGAGGGGGTGATGCTCTCTGACGTCACCTGCCTGCGTGCCCATGCCAAAAGCCTTTGGCTTGTGTCCAGGCGTGTTGGCTTGAGGGGCTCAAGAAGGGGCTTATCCTGAGCCCTCCTGTGCTAACAGTTGAGATATCCCTAAAGAAGTCACAATTCATCCCTGGGCTCTGGTGCGGGAAGCCCAGGCGAGAGCAGAGGAGGTGCAGGTGCCCCCAGCTTTGCAGCCACACCGGTGGGGTTTAATGATTCAGAGAGCCTGGTGTAAATCATTGGCAGTGTGGCGCAGGGCTGTGGGTGGGTGTGGGATGGGGATGAAGGTGGGTCTGTGGCAGGAAAGACTCTGTACCACGGGTGGAGGGAAGGGGACAGGAGCTGGAATGCTTGGCCACCACTTTCCCACCTGACTGAAGCAGGGAGGTTGCCAACGGGAGCTCAGCAGACACAGTGTAAGGGTTGAGTGCTCAGGGCTTTGCACAGCAGGAGAGCACAGCAGGGCAGTTCTGGTCAACAGGGAGGAAAAATCCCTCAAGGATTATTAAACCAGTGCAACCACAGAGCAGGGGATTCCTCTGGCTGTATCCAGGAGGATGGCACTAGACGTGGTCCACTCAGGGCAGCTGCAGCAGATGCCACCTTGGAGATACCAGTCACAGTGAGATTTTGGGAGGGGGAAAGTTGGTGGTTGGTTTGGGGTGCCCCAAATCCCCGAGTCACAGCACCCTTTCACCATGCTGACCAGTGTCCACCTCGGCAGGGCTGCCCCTCCTGCTCCAGACAGCACCAGAGATGCTGGATCCAAGGCAGAGATAGCAGCACCTCCCTCCTCTGCCCACTGACATCAGGGCACTGGGGCTATGGCCAAAGCAGCAATAGGAGCATGCTCTGGAAAGCCAGGAGAAGAGTTAATTCAATGGAGAGACAGGCTCATGTCCAGTCTCCTGCTTTAATCTGATTGCCTGGGCTGCAGGGCAGTGCTGCCAGGGATATGTGTAAAGATCTCAGGCATAGAGATGATGTAGCAGCGTAAACTGGGCCTGTTTCCGGAGGTGAGGTGCCCAGGGGAAGCCAGAGAGGAGGAACAGGCAGGGGGGTTTAGACCCCACAGGTTGATGTTACCAGGCCTGTGTGTCTTCTTTATGTGCCGGGCCATTTTTCTGCCCCAAAGCCATTGCAGGAGTTTGCAAGTGAAATCTTGTCAGGCCCACGTCCACTTGTGAAATATTTTGCCAAACAGTGTGAGGATGGGAGCTCATCTGGGTAAATGGGTAGGGAAAAAACCCAACAGGTGCCCATCAAGCTAACTTTGGAAGAGCCAAACTGAGAAGCAGGACTGCTGATGCTGAGGGGCTGGAGCATCTCTGTGCCAGGCCAGGCTGAGAGCCCTGGGGCTGTTCAGCTGCAGAAGAGCAGCCTG
>JANHGN010005456.1:64776-74836 GCA_024605025.1 Megaceryle maxima | reverse complement strand
GATCCCTCCCATTGTAACAGGAAGAACAAAGAAACATTCTTCTATGGAATTTTTCTTTTTTTGGTTTTTCTTTTTTTTTTTTTTTTTTCCTGGCCCTGCTCTTTAAGTAAACTAAGACCTAAGATATTAAAGCATGGGTATTTAGGTTCAGTGCTTCCTATCTGGTCAGAAATCAGACAGTTTTCCATTGGCCACCTCTCCATTCCATGAGAGCAAGGAAAACCAGCAGTGCAGCACTGCATGGCATGGGACTGTGGAGGGTCATTTGCTGCTACCTGCATTCTTAATGTTTGCAGGAGTGCTCCAAATCAGATGAAAGTGCTTAGGTGCTTTAGAGGGTTAGCATTGCTCAGTGGGGGATAGGGGGGCAGCTCGTTTGATGGGGAAATGCTTGGATGGTAGTTCTTCTCAGTAGATAAACCAGAGAATACTGCTTTGGGCTTTTTGGGTTGTTTTGTTTTTTTTTTTAAACAAAATCTTTCCTATGTACTCGGTGACATTCTGATGCTCATTCAATGGTTATTTGACCAAGCTGCTTTTGCTGTGGTGTTTTTTCTTTCATTTGGCACTGGATTTTGTTCAGATTTCTGCCCTAACAAGCTCTAGAGACTGACACCCCATATGACAGCAGCAGCAGTGTGTTTTTTGTGTGTAACGCACTTAGCCAGGATCTGTCTCACACCACAGCCTCTCACACATACAATGGTTAACAAAGGGTTATGTCATGCTGGATATGGCAGTGAAGTGTCTGCTGCAAATCAGAGAGGACACCCACCTGTCTGGTTATTAAGTTTTTCTCATGTGCCAGAAACACTCGTGGGGGAATCCTGGCCCAGGCTAACAATAACGGGAGTTTTGCCATTGACGTCAGCAAAGAAGGAATTTCACCCAAGGTCCCTAACGAGATGCGATGGACACAAACCAGGACTCTAGAACAAACTGTTCTGTATCCCATTACTTGCATCCTGCGCCAGTCCCTCTTTCCTCACAGCACATGGCAGAACCTCAGGATATTCTGCAACCCAGGCGTACACAGCACATCTTCGCTAGAAACCAGAGATAATGGCAGCGTCTTGGCCAAGTGATATCCCTTCATGAGCTCATGTGCTGGCTCTGTCTTGTTCAGACTTCTGTGTCCTATAGAGCCCTCTGTACCATGCTGTAGGGTTAGCCTGGTGCTCCTTTCAGGAAGGACAGCTGGTGTCTCAGGCTGGGCAGTGTTTAAATGCCCTCCTCTCTGCCTGCAGCAACTGCTTCGATAACTGACACAGCCCTGTGTCTTCCTAGCCAAAAAAGCACAAGCATCTATTTGAAAAGCAGGTCACTAAGGAGTCTTTATAAGTGCTCTGATTGATTCTGAGTGGTTATAAAGCCCTTCCTAAATCTCATTAAGAACCTGCTGCACAAAGGCAGTTGCAGCTCTTTGACAAATCATCTCAGGACTGTCACATAAAGGCAGCTTGATGTGAACTGTTGTGTATTGTTTAGGTTCATGAGCAGTAGAGGAAGAGGAGTTCTGGAAATGAGAAAGGGTATTAAGCCAAGGGAAACTGTGTTGTGGGCTTTTGACTGGTAATAAGCATAAGCATAGATCATTTGAATGACAGACTGTTGGGCTTGTGTTAGACCTACAGGCTATTTAAAAATGGCAGCATCTTAATAATTTAAGAGTGTATCAGTATCAATATGTGTGAAGGGATCAGCAAGAGGCTGGTGTAATTCCAGGAGCCTTCCACTGTGTGTCTGGGCTCACTGCAGGAGGAAATGAAGTGAGACATTCTTTAAGACTGTAAAATGTCTAGAATGAATTGTGGGATGATTTTCACCCTGTCTTCCATCTGCATATAGAAGCGCACATATATATTTTAGCAAATGTATATTTTTCTGTTCTGTTTTCAGGTTTATATGATTGATTTCTAATTTATTAGGGATTGAACACTGTCACTGGAGAAAAAAAATTATTTCTGTATTCCGGACAAAGGATTGTCTGTTTGATTTAAGGTCTGTTGTTGTGAGTGATAGTGTTTGCTCCTTACAGATGCCATATAAGCAGGTAAACATAGAATTATGCGGTAGACATGCTAAATGTGAATTAGTTTTTCAAGGCTAACCACATGAAGAAAATGAAAAACAGAAGGAGAATAAACTCTTCAGGCTTCCCTCTGACTAATGGAAGTAACTGGGTATCTCTGGGCTGGTTAGTGATTCACAGTCAACAACGGAGGTCTCTGATCCAGCCTGCTCATTGTGGTTGAAATTAGGCATTGAACCAATCAGATCTGGTAGTTCCTGTTTCCTTAACAGAAGGTGCACAAAGTAATTATTTGTCCTTGTGCTCTCAGCTCTGATTGCAACTCCTTCCCCACCATATCCACATAGCAGGAACGCATTTCACAGTTTCCAGATCACCACCCTGTTTCACCCCTGCAGAATGCTGTGACAGTTCTTCACAATCTTCCTTCCAAAGCTGCTCCTCAGGTTCCAAAAGGTACCTTCGCTTCTGCACATATGTGTGCAGATATAACACCTAAAACTTCAAAGGGATAACAGGAGTAAAATACAGGTGCTCAGCTGCAAAAGGTGTCTAGATAGCTTGGATATCTCTCTTTGCTACTTTGAGATCTCTGATATATAGCTCCTTGCTAGATGCTGCTACTACTGTCTGGCAGAGGGACATGGTGCACGTGCATACAAGTACACACGGGTATGGACACCACCACTTTGCAACAATTATACTTTTGTGTTGTGTGCAATGTCTTTTTCTTCCTTAAGAGACAGCGTGTTTCAGAATTCATTTCATAGAAGTCAGAATAGTTCATGCCAAAGGGATCAAGAACCTAATGGAAAGATCAGTCTTGGAAGATGTTTATGTGGAAAGGGTTACTATCACACTGAGGATGGGCTTTGCTGTGCTTATTAGCTCTGCTAGTGCTTGAGAGTGATGGTGCACTTCACCAGATCAGTGAGATTAAGGCAGATGAAAGGTTTAGGTTTCCCTCTTTGCTCACAGGTGAAAGGGAGAGGAAAGAAACACTTTAAGGGGGAAGCAGCGAGATGAGCATTTGCTGTTTGCCAGCATCATCTCTGAGAGGGATTCAACCAAAATGAAAGCAGACTGGCACTGGCAGATATCAGCTTTGCACTGGAAAGAGTAGAGTTAATTAGAAAGACAGAGCCAGCCTTGCAAAAATCACATCTGTGCTGTCATATACAGCAAATAACCCAAAAGAGCGTGGTTTGTTTCCATAACAGTGACTTATGGAGCCAAATAACACTTCTTCAAACCCTTGGCTAACAGCCATGGAGTCATCTTTGAACAGATGCTGTCAACATGAAAACTCATGATATATATATATTAGTTCAGGGATATATATCTGTATTAACATTCCTATTCTGTATTACTAAAATAAACCCTTTTTGCTTTTTTTCTTTAAGCCTTACTGAGTCTTTGGCATCTCTGTGGTCTGTTTGCCTCAATTCAGTTTTGTTTCCAAAAATTTGACTAGATGGTTCCCCATCGGTCCACACCTTTTTAATGATGGCATCAGTAGAAGGAAAAAGGACAGTTCTGTTGCCATTTAATCTAATGTGGGACCAGAGGTATGTCTGGGGGCATTTTCCCCTAACCTGCATGTTTTCAGCTTTCCATGCATTAGGAGGTTTATATAGTTTCAATTGAATCACTATAATGCTCTTTTTCTGTTGTTTTAGCACAGTGTCTCTCTGATGTATTTTATTCTAAATTACTGGGTTGTCATTGCTTAATTTGTAGCATCATTTTGTATAGAATATATTTGAGCAGTTGTGTGACACTATCTTATTCATTGTGTTTTTCTCCCTGATAAATTGAATTCCTCAGTTGGACTTAATTTGCTTCTTGACTCACATGTTTACAGTCTAGAAGAAGATAAACCAGGGGGAAAAAAAAAAAAAAAAAAAAGAGGCAAATGGAAAAAGAAACTCTCTTAGCTGTTCCTGAAAGGTTTGAAGGCAGTTCTTGGCCTTTTCTCAGGAAGGAGCACACTCAGGCCCGTCTCCCTGTTGAGGGATGTTTTATACTATTAACTACACCTGCCCACTGCCTGCTGCATGTTGCATCTACCAGCCCTTTGCATCTGCTTGTCTGAAGACAGAAGAGGCACTGGAAACCTTTCTTGCTTCTTTTCCAGGCTGACAATAAGCTGAGTTCTACCTCGTGATATTATGATAAAAGGTAAAGTGTATCAATGTGTCTGGTCAGCAGAGAGCTGAACTGCTGTTTTGTGTCCTGGGCTCTGCCAGCGATTCGTTCTGCACCACCCACAGCAGGCTCTGTACCCCTGAATTTATTAGGGAATGAGTACCTGCAAGTGACCCACCCAGCAGCAAGGAGGGTTAATGAACGTGTGCCAAATGTGAGATCCATGGATGTAAAGTGCTGTAGGTTTTCCTCTGGCTCCCTTTGGCTACGGCTCCATGGGATTCAGTTCTTGGCTCTGATTCCCTTTACTCTTTCTTCAGTTTGCATGTTTCTGCACCGTATGGTGGAGCTCAGGAGCTGGACTTAGTGTTGGCTTGAGCTGGTGAGCAGTTAACTTGTCTTATCCCTGTGATGTGAAGCTCAAAGTTAGATGTCCTCTTTCCGAGCAAGGGATTCAGGGACTTCACTTTGAGACTGTGACTTGGCTAGGTCTGGTTCCAGGAGCTGCTCATTTATCACTGGTTTGGGAAAAACTCTGTTATTTTCCATCACGTGAACCTGCCTGCTGTGCCAGCTTGAGCTCCTTCTGTTGGTCACAGTAATCCTTCCCTGTTCTCCACTCGCTTTATTTTCCTTTGCTGCAAGAAAGACAGATGTGTTGAGTATTTCCTGTGCTTTTACACTCTCATGTTAGCTCATGGCAGTGAGCATTACTGACAGATGATCTGAGGTGGGGATGACACTGTGCTTCTGAGATCCTTAGATGCAACAGGGCTAGTGTCTTGGAGGCCCAGAACTTTCTTCAACACCAATGAGAAGAAGTGGGGTCTTGTTGGAAGTCCAGAGTGAAACACCATCCTGGCTTTCTTTCCATGGAGGCAGAAGAAGGAGGTTGCATATCAGACACTCCCTGTTCCCAGCACAGGTGTTTCTGCAGAAGACAAGACCTGTCTCAGAGTTCCTTCCCTAAGATGTGTGACTGTCACCACAGTTTTCATCTATCAAAAAAAAAAAAGAGAAAAATTTGTATTTTTTTTCTCATCTCTGTTGGTTAGAGAATCACTATATTTAAATTAAAAGAGACCTTAATGTCATATCTTAGAAGAAACTCTCCTGAGTGTATTTTCTTATGGCAAAAGCTACCAGGTAGAGGATATTTTTAAAAAACAACAAAAAGAGAAGGAGCAAGACAGAGTTTTGAGCTGTTCAAAGCAGTCACAAACAACATTTTCTTTGGCATCAATTCAACTAATTGTTGTGACATGTTAGTGACTTACAGTGAAAACAATCCATGTCTGAGAGTGAGGGTGATTAGATAAGTGTATGTTTATGGTAGGAACAGAACTTGTTAACAGTGTGTGGCATTTATGTTCCTCTTAGATCACTGGCTTGTGATCAGAAGCTCTCCAGTGGGAAACACAGCTGCATTTTTTCAATATGCACCTCACAGGACTTAGTTTCAATGACTGTTTTTTGGCTCTGCTGCAGACTGTATGTTTGCTTTTGGGCACCTCACTTGATCCCTCAGTAGTCCACTTCCATAAAGCAGTGATCTCTGTTCCCTTTTGTTAGTCTCTGGGAAGGATCTGGCAAGGTTGGAGCGGATTCACCAGTGTGAAACAGCAGAGTATGTGCAAATAGCTGTCTTAGTTCTAACCACAATTCCCAGCAAAGATTTCTTGCAGAAAGGCAGCAAAGCCCAGGTATGGATTAACCAAGAAGGGGCTGGGACCTGCAGTACTGGAGGTGTTTCTTTGCATGGGGTTGGCCTCCTAGGATTCCTCCTGGCCCTTTTTTTAATCTGGGATTCTGTTAAACCAACACAGGTAGTGATAGACACAATAATGCTGTGCCCTCAGGTTCTCTTACCATTACCATGAAACAGTTCATAAATGGATTGTCTTAAAATACTGCGTTTTCTTCTTGTAAACTGAACCTGTCGAAGGTTATTTACCATTATTAGTTTTTTTACGCTTATTTGAGGCTCTTCCTTTCTATCACTGATGATAGTCACAGATTTAAGAACTCTGTACTGCTACAAACTTCACAGCTTGATATTATTCATATCCTGGATTTGGGGTAATATCTGCCTTTGATAACAACAATACCTGAAGTCAGTGAAATGCAAACGGTGATTTTAGCCATTGGGGAAGAAAATAATAATGAACAGTCCATGAACTCCCAAAGCTTCGGTTCAAGTTTTGGATGACAATTCAATTCTGTCCTCTTTCTAAATGAATGTGCTCCCACCCTGACTGTAGCATAAATTCAGGTAGTCTCAGTGGAGAATTTTTGGTGGATGGAGTTTGTTATTGCTATAGTATCTAATTGACCCAGAAAACAATTAATTAACCTCATCACTGGGTGGAGTCAACACAAGGCTGTAAGTCAGCAATAGCCAGGTCTTGCACTATCACTGTAGGTAAGGATGCCTACGGTGCCTATCACTCTTGCTCTAAATGTGTTTTTTACTATGCTTACATTTTTGGGGTAAAGTTTTTTGAGCTAGTCTATAGTTTCTGCTTTGCAGTCAGAACTTGCTGGAGTGCATATTAATTTCAGATTTTCTGCACCCGAGCTTCTATCTGAAGACACCCAACTACCTTTATGTCTTGGTTTTACATTACAAAGCCATGTCCATCTTAATGCAAATTCCAGTAATGTGAGTAGGAAGGGATAACATGTTTGGAGGGTGGGTAATAACATCTTCGTACCAAGAAACTAGGAGCTTTTTGTTTCATATATAATAATATGGAGCTGTATGAAATTAGCCTGTTCTTGTTTATAATTTTCAGGTTTTTCTTGTAGTACCTCTGTACTGCAAGAATATCTAACCTAATACTTTGTCAACATTAATAAAATGCATTAAGAATTAAGATGTTTTCTCTAGAAGTAATTATCCTTATTTTATTTTTAAACTGAGGAATGTGATTCCTTGTTAAATAGCCTTTTCTGATTGTTGCTAAATTCTAGTTATTAGGGCTGGCACTGCAAGACCAAAGGGAAAAAATAAAAAATGTTCTTAAGAGTCTAAATCCTTGGTTTCCCATGGTAGGTATTGGAGGGAGGTCCATGATGCTAGCTGGGAATGTTTGCTTTATCACGAAGTTTCAATATGCAGAAAAATAACTGGATCCTATGTGAGTTTGTGTAGTATCTCATATGAATACAGAAGCTTGAAGGCACCAAGCACCAAAAGTGGTGTTCCTTAGGTCTGAATCATGATGAGTGCAGTCAGAGAGGTTATCAAACCACAGTCTTTGGTCCTCCTTTGTCTCCAGGATCCTCTTTGTCTTCCTTGTCACTTCTGCAAGTGATTCATTGACTCCAATGGCTCAACTGTGGTCTTGAAGCTTAACCAAGCTAGTGGAGTTCTTTCTCTTGACTTTAATGGTATTTGAATCAAGCTTGCTAAGATGGTAGGATGAGGTCTCTACCACACAATCCATGGAAATAAATAAATATGCCCTTTTGGGGGGGGTGGGGGGAACAAGTGCAAAAGCTTGCTTAAGTTGTGAAATAACATTAGTATTTCCCCTTGTTTAGCTGTGTAACTGTCAGTGCTGCTCTTGTTCATTTAAGTTATGGTACAATCAGTTCCCTGTATGTTATCCAACAGATTTTAGGGGATTATAGGAAATTTTAGTATCAATAGACAACATCTGGCTTTCTGACATTCACGTCTGCATGAAGTAGGATTTATTCTGCAATTCAGGAGCATCATTACAATAGATGTTTCAGTATTTCAAAAGTCTATGTCTGTTCATCCTCAGTAATTCTACAGGGATATGCACTGTTTTTGCTGTGTTTTTCATGTTGCTGTAGTAACAAGAGATACTCCACTAACTATTCTCCACATGCCAGATCTGTGCCCTGGCTATTGGCCAAATTCTATGAAGTATTTAATACTGCCTGAAAGTGTCAGAGTGTCATCAACTCACATGTAAGCCAGAAGTTAACAAGGGCATTTAGTCAACCTCACTGTTGTGAAAGTATGCCTATTGATAGGCATGGAAGAACACCAATCTGATGTGCCTCTTTGGCTGCAGGTACTTGCCCAAGCAATGCAAGTGTCATCCAGACCAAGAACAAGATGTGGGAGAAATTATGCAGAGTTGTTCTCTGGAACAAGATAAACAGAGGAAATCAGCTTCCATCTTTAATATCTAGAGGTTCTTTGTTTTTTCCAGGCTGTGTCCCATAATTTGTACCTGGATTTCTTGGGCAGAATACCTGAAAGGGTAAATGCCAGCTAGGCAGGTTGTGAAGGATCTCTGCAGTTCAAGCACATTTGAAACCCAGAGGTAGACTTCTCCAAGTGTTGTCTTTCACTATGTGGCCACATGATTACATGAAGTAGCTACTCTGGGCACACAGCGCAACATGGAATAGATACTTGTCCAAGCCTCCCCCTTCCCTTGTGTTCTTGTCAAACTAAAGTTGCTTATCCCCTTTCTGTGAAGACTGCATTCCTGCACTTCTATTGTCATGGGTCCTTTCTCAGCAATGTAGGGTTCACTATCTGAAACTGGGTGGCAGAGCTTCCTGGGGATTAAATTATCCCAGGCACATAGAAAACTGTATCACCAGAGACTTATTCTATAGAAATTTACACTAATTCCACTCTGTTCTCTGGGTCTCATACTGCCTACTGCTCAGGATAACTGTTTGTTGCAAGACCCATCAGCTTTGCATGTGGTCAAAGCAAGACTGAGTCTTTAACTAAAGCATGCTATGATGTTGCCTGCAGAATGTTACTTCATCAGTGTTGCTGCCTCTGCCTAGCAAAGGCTAAGGATAAACTCAAACCAAGCTGCATTCTACACACAGTTGCTGGGCTGGAGCAAACTGGAGAACAGTATGGGTGGATGCTGGGACTGACAACTGCCAGGATTGCTACCATCGACATTTTTACTATCTGCAAGATCTGTGGAAACTTTCAGGTTCAGATTTCTGGAAAATTCAATGGCGATGGATTTATTTTGGTTGAGAAACATTGCCTAAAATTCAACTTTGATGAGGGAAATGACTCATAAGAAGGGCAGGTACACTCTGTGCAGTAGGGCTGCATTTCACTGGGAGCTCTTAGGTGCTAAGTTCCTGCAAACACTAAGGAATATACATAAATAATGAGGTGTGGCACACCATTTAGAGTATGCTTTAAATGCTGGCACCAGACAATTCATGGCACCAGACAATTCATGGCCTCACATAACTTTGTGTTCTGATGAAAGCATCTGACTTCTAACTGATCTAAATCATGGCTCTCTTAGTGCTTGACGTAGAGCTCATACTCACAACCTCCTGCTTAGATGTGCATATGCTAAGGAATAAGTATTATGAACCCAAACGTCACCAGAAATCTCAGGCTTCCTTTCTTCCCATTGATTATTTACCTGAGCAGAACAGCTTTGTCCTGCAAGGTAGAATAGTGATTCTCAGTTGTGTGAAATTTTTCTTTATTTCCTTTTCAAACGATTGCAAAAGTACTTTGATACAATGGAAAATCCTGTGACAGGGAAGTTTTTCCTTGCATAGGAATTGCCAGACTGTGATTCTATCTTGTCCTGTACACCATGGACTGCAATACATTTACTTTTGAAGTCCACGAAACCCTGCAGTGAACAACCATGGAATTAGCTATGCACAGCTGCAAAATAATCTCTGTTAAGGTGTTAGTTTCTAAAAAGTATCCTTTCTAAGCTTTGTTATTGTAAATCTTCTATTAATTTGCATTAGTACAGATTCAATGCTTTCAAGAGCTGTTTGAATGATATATAATAAATATGTATATGGTATATGATACATAAAATATGATATTCATTTATTATATATCATATGTATTATGAATTCTCATGTTGGTTCAATTAGGGAAATACC
>JANHGN010005456.1:53869-64676 GCA_024605025.1 Megaceryle maxima | reverse complement strand
TTTTTTTTTCACGTGAGAGAGGGGAAAATGGGCTTATTTTTTGAGGTTTTGGGGAATTGTTAAATTTTCCCCTCTTTTTTGCTTGCTTTTTTTTTTTTTTTTTTTGTGTGTGTGTGTGACTGTGGGAAAATTGATTGGAATCTGTTAAATGCTGTCATTGCTGTGGCTCAAGAACATACTGCATGTTATCTGATTTGTGGTCATTGTCTCAATGCAGGTGCTCAGCTCTCTCTTCATGTAAGTCATGCTACCCTAGTGAAACTTCCTTTATTGCGTGCTAAGCTGAATCTTATTACTTTGCATTTGGTGGAAGCCTTCGGAGAGGTGGCTCACCCACATCAGGTGGTACTTGGTAGCTTCCTGGTGCCTCTGATTTCTCTGTGTGAAATGTACTTTGAGCATAAATTCACATTTGTTACACCATACAGCTGGAGCCAGATGCACTGGATGACTGGCATGAATAAGCCAGGGTTCTGCCTTGCATGCCTGGTGTTTCTCTGCCTATGTGAATCATTTCAGATTCATAGAGTGTGAGTTGTAGCTGTGTGGGTGACCACAGAGCTTGGTCTTGAGTGAGAATACTTATCTCCATTTTCCACCTCTAAATTGGTAACGGTCATATATCCCCAGTAAAAAAGGTGAGTTGTGAGGATCAGTGCATAAAAAGTCAAGATCAGAGATCTGCTCGTTGTACTCTGTTGATATTGCCATGAAAAATCCATCCCATCCCCATGATGGCTTATAGGCTAAGGAGCAGGTCAGAGTCACTTGTGGAGGAATTCAGATCAAAAGTAAAGGGTTTGGTTTATTGGTTTATTTTTCTCTGGTTTTCCATAACTAAAACTCTACCTTTCTACAGACACTAACCAACACCAAGCACTGGCAGACTGGGATCATTTTATTCAGAAATAAATGTGAAAGCTTTGAAAAGAGAGTGTTGTCTGCAATGGAAGAGTAGAGCAGAACCTGGATTTAAGTCAGAACTGTCTGTATTCCTATCTAGTCCAGTGTGTTTTATTGTCATGTTCCCTTGGGAAAAGCACTGATTTGGAACACAGGAGCCTTGAACTGTATCTTTGGTGGCTGTTCCAGACCAGGTGCGTGTCTTAGGTGAATCACATCATATCCCTCTACCTCCATGTCCAGTAGGTAATTACATCCCACAGTTGTAAAGTGCTGTGAGATCTCCCAGTAAATGCTAGGTGTGATTCATTATCTTTATAGCAAAAATACAATGAGCTCTGCTTAGCATCACAGGTACTGTAGTTCCAGAGGCTTGGCAGCCTGCCATTAGAGGTCACTGTAGCTCTTCATGTGCTGGACATAAAAGTCTACTCAGTTACAGCTATCATTGCTTACCTTCCAGTTTAACCTGATTTCATGGGTAATTGTGTAGGAAAGAATGGGATGGAGTTAAGTGATACATAAGTTAGCTGAGATCACGTCTGGGGAAGGCACATGTTGAATAAAGATCACAAGTCTCACATTTTGTTTCCTTAGTGATACTACAAATAGCAAAAGCAAGCCAGGGAAGATTGCACGAGAGTGTTAAAATTGTACTTCTCTCCGGTCATGAGGATGTGAATCGGTCCAGTTTGGCATGCAGGTGTAGTTTCAGAAAAGCATTAAACATGACCATGGGAAGAGATTAGCACAGATGGTCTAGCTACTGCTGAATCCCCTGAACCTGGGGCATCTTACTGTACTCCCATCTCTTCTGGATTTTGAGATAAACAGCAGAGTTTGTGATTTGTGTTTTCTACAATCATGTAAGAGAAATGAAAAAATAACGCTTTTGAAAGAGTCCAGTAGGACACAGATACAGGGGAGTGAAATGGGAAAGATGCAAGAAGTAAAGCATGGTAGAGGGGGTTGGTCTCATACAAATTCCACATATTAAATAATCTAGGTCTTAAAAAGGTACAGGGATGTGGGCAACTGTTATTATAGTACATTTTATTTGTTTTTTTGTCAACAGCAAACTGTAGTCAAATATTACACTTTTTACTTGAGAATGCAAGACACGATTTCTATGAGCATGTGCTTTTATTGTTTTGCATTAGAAGCCAGTATTTTGATCGAGACATTTCTCTTCTGCTAGAATAGCCACGTAGGAATGGGTGAATGACATGGAGCTGACAGAAATGATGACTTCAAAAGACGAGAAGGTTGGCTAGTTTTCAGTTGTCTTTATGTCCATTTCATGGTGATTACCCAGAAAGAGAAAGAAGAGACAACTTAGCCACATAGGGAATTTGGTACAAAATAAATCATTCCCATAAAACATCATTATTAAAGTATTGAAGGATACTGCCGAACACCTGGATAGGCTGGCGTGTACCATGTGGATTGTTGCTGAGTTAGAGACTTGAGGTAGCTCTGAACAGACCATTGCAGCTGTATGGCACAGCATAGTGTCTCATGGAGCCTGTAACTCTGCCACGCTAGCCTGTCCCTGCAGTGGGCTGCTTCTCTGTCTTTCAGCAGTACTATTTTGTCCAAGTGGAATAGAGCCCTGATGTGCTATTCCACATTCAGGGGCATCTACTGTGGGACTGTGTTAGCTCCACATGGATGCACCCTCAACATTCTAGAGCATTTTTCTTGCTGATGCAAATGAGTGTTGGTGAAGATAGTACTGATTAGCAGAGGTGAGTGTGGCAATAAAAATAACTGAGCTTGTTTGAATGAAAGTCAACAGTATGTGGGGAGCTTAACTATGTAGAGTTAAGTGATAAAACTGAGACCTTCAAGAATAGATTCTGTGCAGAGAACCCAGAAATGGGCAGTGTCCATGATCACACTGGGGTC
The DNA here is from genome assembly GCA_024605025.1 of Megaceryle maxima. Lineage (NCBI taxonomy): Eukaryota > Metazoa > Chordata > Aves > Coraciiformes > Cerylidae > Megaceryle > Megaceryle maxima. The sequence continues at coordinate 61,865 of JANHGN010005456.1, read as the reverse complement.
TAGTCAGCTATGTTGAGTCAGAGGGAGCCTTATTGCATTCCCATTTATAACAGCAGAGAGGGGAGCAGCACCACCTGCTCATCTGTCATTTACATCGCACTATTCTCATGTCCTGGGAGTTCTTTGCAGTTCCTTGTGGTTTATTCTTGGTGGATATGTTCATCATCATTTTGTTGTGAGACTAATGAACCTATTACCAGAAATTCTGACAATGATTTGGGAAAGCCAACTAAGTGAAGAAAGGCTGTTAGCACTTAGTATGCTTTGCAAGCGTACTACCTTGGAAGGTCACTGCTGACAGAGGAGTTATTTTCCTCCTGTTAGTGGTATGGCTGGAAGCTGTTGATGTCACACAGCACTGTGCTGGCCTAGGAGAAAGGAGTGGTGTGAAACCTGCCAAGTTTTATTCAAAGGGCTGGCATCCATATCAGAAGCTGTGCCACCCCAGTGAACTTATAGAGAAGGAGTAGGAAAAGAATTTTTATACAGTCATTTATGTGTGGTCAGGTTTTTAGCAAAATCTGATTTTTTTTTTTTTTTTTTTTAAATGAACTGAAACATCAGCAGTTTAGCCTTGGCTGTTCAAACATTGGTGGTCTTAGGGTGCCTTTACTCTGCCAATGTGAATATGATCCAGGTGTATTAGGGAGGTGACCTGTGGAGATAGGGATGTCTTAATGCCACTGTACAAGATACTGGTGAGATATCTGGAAATGGAGTTTCAGTGCACAGCAGAAAGGCTCTGGAAGTATTTGAGTGCAGGCTGGTAGTGTTTGGGATGGGGAATCAGTGGAATGGGAAAGGATAAGGAAGACATCTCAAAAGGAATTCAGGGCAGAGCAAGAACTAATGCTGGCCAGTTATGCTGGGGTGAGAAGCCAGTTGGGATGACAGTTATTAGTTCCCTCCATGTGATCTAATCAGTCTTCTTGAGAAATTCACTAGGTAGAGAGGAGAGCAGGGCAGAGCAGAGCAGTGTGGGTGAGAAGACTGACCCTGTGTTGAAGAACTTGAGGAACAAGGATTGGGCCAGAGCTAAAGCAGGACTCTGAAAGGTCATAAAGATCATCATTACAGGGGCAGGAGGAGAGGAAGCATGTTTGAGGAGCTTCTGGTGTTAATCGTTGATGATTAATAAATGTTAGTGCTAAAAGACATTTGCCAGGTTCGGTGTCTCTGTCCCCTGCTCTCTCTGGGGCTATGATAAATACCATTGCTGTGACCAAAGTGGGAAGTCAGTCTGGATGGTGCGAGAAGCATGAGAAGATGAGAACAAAACTGGGAGATGTGCAGGTCTCAAGCTAGCCTGCTCTGGACATGACAGCCTGTACAGTGACTGCTCTCTGAGAAGCTCAGGAAGGTCTGTTCTGTAGGTCTGAGCAAACAGCTTGGACTGTAGGTGGAACCAACCTCCCATGTTCTTTGTCACACAGTACCTAGGAAAATCTTACCAGAACATGCTCATGCCATGTCATTCAGAGTGCTGTCCTGCTTCCCTTCCCCTCTTCACCCACAGTGCCTTTGAACACACCCCAGCCTATTTGGCAGGAAAGCGGAGAGATATTGCAGGAATGCCTGAAGGATTGTCCTGCCAGGTTCTGTGAGGAGCTCATGCCAACCCAGAGAAACAAGGGACAAGAAAGCCACCGAGGTCAGGGCTAAACTGAGCTGCTAAGTTCTCTTAGACTGTAGAAACGGCAGAATTTCCCCTGAAACCTCCAACTCAGCATCATATTTGGATAGTCTGCTGGGCTTCCTGTACGCCCGTGTATTCTCACTGAACATCATGAAAGCATTTTGGCCAGCACCACAGGTAAAAGTTCCCCTCTGTTACTAATATTCTTTTTCCTGCATTTTAATTTAATTTCCCCTATCATTCCTTCTTTTTCCACTGCACATTTCCCCTTGAAAGCTAAGATTGCACAAACGGATGTATGTTCTTCCTCCCCAAGTGCATGTAGCCTTTTCTGTGATGTTTGAAGAAATTACCATTTGGGCTGCAGCGCACCTGCAATTCCCATTAATGTAACAGTGAAACTGACCCGCCGGGAGAGAGAAAGAAGCTCTGAGCTTCCTTCTTCTGACACTGGATCTCAGGGGAGGAAAAGAAAAAACCCCACAAGATGGTAGGGAAGTTGCTTTCTAAACAATGACAGTATATGGAGTGTACTGGCTGCTGGTGGAGCCTGTGTGTCCCAATCCTGCTCGTGTGCTTAAGCCCAGCCTTGCACTGAGGTGCTTTGCTCTGAAGAGGCATGCAGGCAAAGCTCTGATTTTTACTACAGTATTTACTACTGTACTGGTATCATCCATAGCTCATCCATATGTGACCCAGAGGGATGAGCTAAAAACTTCTGCAAATCAACCTGTGTTTGTTGAAGTTGTACAGAATGGAGGAAAAGGAAACATGAGGGGATGTCTTCTTTTGAGTTCAGTTCTCAGGTTGAGTGGTAGGATGTTAGCAAGCAACTTCTGCCGTGGTCATTTATGCCCTGATTATCCATAAGACCCATTTTGGATCTTACTCGAGAGTTGGAGTTTAGGATTTCAGTGTAGGCAGAAGTATATTACATACCAGTGAAGAACTTAAAAACAGAGGAGGCATACGAGGAATAGTGAGCAAATGGGTTGTTTATTGTTTAATAGTGCAATGCTAGGGTATAATTCTAGCCTCCCAATCCAGTAAAATAAATTTTGATAGAAGCTGCATATGAAGAGCAACTCAAAAATAAAAGTTTTAAACAGTTTAAGTACCATGTTCTACTCAGATTATTCTTAGCAAAGTGAGTCAAGTTATTTATTAAGAATAATGTTTGTGAGGAAGTAACCTCTATTTTTTTTCCTCATCTATCTATTCTTTCCTAATATACTTGTTTGCCAAATAAATTGGACGAGCACACATGTAGCATGCTTCTGCTTTTGTTTGTGCAAGCTGTTCCTCGTTTTATGTTTGTGGCATATCCAGACCATAGAGTATTTTTCTTCTTTCTGAAAGGAGTAACTGGAGCATTGTGAAACTGGGGCACTGTCAGTAAGGCTTAGAGAACACAGTAATTTGGATGAAGAATAAGACAAAGCCTCTGAAGTAAAGACCACGGGTTCCAAGTGTTTTGCATACTGTATCCTGCTAATAGATGAAGCCCTGAAAAGTCACTGGGGACAATGAAGAGTGGGGGAAGGATGCACATACTGTGCTCTGCAATGCTCCTCTAGACTTTGTCTTCCAGTAAGTCTTTACCTTCCTGCTCTCTAACAGGATTGTGAAAACCCATCTGGTTTCTAGCTGCCTTGCTGGCTCTGGTTACTAAAGATAAAGCCAGTCTATAAGACAAGATTTGTCTTATCTGAATGGTGAGTCTATTTTGCTTTGGATACTGCAGGAGTTGACTCATGAGGAAAAGATGAAAGGCTTAAGAAAGGACGTGGCAGGTAACTGATTACAAAGTGGCCACAGAGAGATTTGTGCAAGTGTTGCAGGATATGAGAATTTTCTGCTGTCTACATGTCTTGCTCTGAGAGCATGAGGACCGTGTGTTTGCTTTCAGCCCCTTGTGAGGTAGCTCATTTTAATGAGATTTAGTATAGGAGCTCATCTCCTTCAGCTGCAGTTTCTCCTGAACCTCTGTGTGATTACCACCCATTAGCATCTGTAACGACCTCCTCCTGCTTTAGCCATTCCCCTCAGAATTCTGCTGCTGCTAGTGCCTCGTGATTATTACATCAAAGGTCTTTGTTCTCTACGCGTCTTCATGGTGGAAGCCTGCATGATCCAAAATACTCTTCCAGCTCCCCTTTCTGTATACAGCTGGGAGATAGTGCTGCCTCTTTGCCGGCTAGATCAGATCAACACCTTTCACATCACACCTTGTATTCTCAGCTCTTTTCAAACCAAGCTGCTCTCAGTGCTTTGTGCTAGCAGATCAGATGGGAATTCAGTTCAAGATACTCTCACATCTTCATGGTGGGCAGCACCCTTGAGGACCAGCTCCTGCAGCACTTATCCACTTCTGGGCAGAATTCCAGTCATACTTACAAGATAATCTTCTCTGTACCAGGCAACTAGAAGTTTTTGCTTTGATGTAGGAAGGATATGTAGGAAGATACTGAAACAACATGGTCTTTGCAATTGTTTTCTGTGATGTCTGTTCCTGTAGTTTGAATTTCATCATCTCAGCAGTTCATCTGAAAATTGGAAGTAGGAAGAAAGAGCAGAGGAGACTGTGGCATTGAAAGGAAAAAATGCAGAACAGAATTTCAGCCTGCAAGATAGCTGGACTCAAAGTGTGTTTTTCTTTTTTTCTTTCTTTAGAATAGGAAATGAATCCCAGATTCCAAACCGTATTCCTCATATAAATCAGCAGTAGCTGTTAAAGCTGAATGAGTGCAAACAGGAGCAAAACTGGGCCTTCAGAGATCAATGGGAATTGTGGCCAGTGAGTGCAGTTTATGCAAAGACAGCCTTCCTGATGTATCACGTTGCTACTCGTTGTTGCATTAATCCTCTCGGTGTCAGGGACTGACACCTCAGTGCAGTCTGGGTTTGCAGTTTGTAAGGCTGGACATTTGCAGATCTCAGAGATCCAGAAAGCAGGATCTACAAGGAGGGAAAAAAAAAAAAAAAAAGAAAAAAAAAAGAAAAAAAAAGAAAAAAAAAAAAAGAATTGAGAACCAAAAATAAATCTCATAGTCCAGCTGGCAAATATTCACCAGCCACAATTGTCTTTGGCACCTCTCCACCCCCAAGGTCTCCAATGGTTCTGAGGCCCCCACCACAAGAAAATCAAGGGTTTAAAAATACAATAATTAAAGAAAATCTTGATGTCATTTGGGTTTGGGAGTATTTGGAGGTTAGTGTTGTGTGAGCATGTTTGCACATATGCACCCTGGTTTCTTAAAGCCCGAACCGTTCAATGACTGAAACCATCTACCCTGGGGCAGAGAAAGGGTATTGCCACCTACATCTCCTTGCTCTGAGAATCTGGGAATTGGTGTGATGAAATGGTGTTTTTTTGTGGAAGAACCTTTAAGGTGGCAAGTCCCTTCCCTTGCTTTGTGCCAGCTCCACCCTGCTGACATGCAGGTTCCTTTGAAGGAGTGAAAAAAACATGTAGTATAATCAGCTTCATGTGATGACACAGTCAACTTAAATTGAGTGAAGTTGCTTGTGGTTGCCTCAAATGTTCTGTATATAGGAGCAAAGAGGTAATGGGGAGAATTGTGTTTGTACGTACCTTAACTTTTGGATCTAACCTAGGCGATGTGCTTACTGGGGGCTCACCTGTGAAAATGGGAGAGAGAACATTCATCAGGATTGTTCATCTCATCTATTGGTGACTAAGTCTTGTCTGCAGTAGGGATCCATTTCCCTTTCAGTTCTGTTGGCATCCATTATGGACAAAGCAGCCCTGCTACCTTTTTCTTTCTGTATTGTTGGGACAAGCAGTTACTCTGGATTTGCCCTTACTTTTGGGTTTCCAGAAGGCAGCTAGAATGGACTGCTAAGCAAGTAAGCAGATGCATCCCTTCTTTTTGTCTAGGAGGTGCAGGACTGCCCAACACAGTAAAATGGGATGCTTTTGGCTCCATGTGCCCTTGTGATTGTTGTAGTTATTTCAAGAAGGGTTGACTCTAAAGTGGCTGAGTTGAAAGCTGCTCATTAAAAGCGTAGCTCATTATAGTTTATTAGGATGGTTAAGTATGTAGAAACCGAAGTGATGATACAGGACAAAACCAGATTTCCCCTCTCTCCCATATTGGGGAGATAGTTTCCCTCTTTTGTGTGGTTACAGGCTTATCTGATGTTGATTACACTGATTTGAACAAAGTCTTCCCTGGTAGCAGCCTGCCAGCCCTCCTCTGCATACCTTCTTCAGGAAGAATTTCTAGTTCAGTGGTTATCTCTTTGGCTTGTTTGGAAAGGTACTTGACAGTAGAAGAGATGTACCTAATTCTTTTGAGCTAATTCAACTCATGTAGGCGCTGACTGAGGTAGATTCAGTGTATCTGACAATTTAGCTAGTTAAGAAGGATCAGCAAAGACCATTCAGTTTTCTTAGAATGTATCATTTATGATAATTTTCTCCCAGCTTTGTAACAGTTCCTTCCTTATCAATGGATGAAGCCTCATGCCCTGCTCACCTCACCAAAACTGGCTAAGGAGAGTTTCCAAAGGTGCCTTTTCAAAATGGAGGAGACAGAAACCATCTTTTAGGAGGGGCAAGGCATAGAAAATTTCTACCTTTTCCTTTTTGGGAAGTTTCAGAAACAAGCATTAGAAAGCAGGATTATTACAATAGACATTGCTTTTCACTCTTCTCAGGGTTTGCTCACAATAAACTCTTTACTCTCCATGTTCCATGGCAAAGTGGTGGTGGTGTTTACTGATGTATACTCTAGAATAAAATAGATGAGCATTCATTTGAGCCAGGATTTAACCCCAGGTGGCAACTAAGCACTGCTCACTCCACCCCTCACCCCAGTGAGATGGGGAGGAGAATCAAACACAAGTAAAACTCATGGGTTGAGGTAAGAACAGTTTAATAATTGGAATAAAAATATAATCATAGAATTGTTATGGTTGAAAGAGACCTTTAAGATCAAAATGTCCAACTGTTAACCCAGCACTGCCAGGTCACCACTAAACCATGTCCCTGCTGACAGTTATAGGCAACTGATCTCTCTGTGGAAGTGCCATGAATGAAGAAGAGTAATTTCAGTATTAGAAATACTAAAATCTTCCATATGGAAGAAATGGTTGGGTTTTTTTGTTTGTTAATGGCTATTTATTTTCTCATTGTGCCCTAAATATACATAGCACTGTCCAGCTGGCTGAACCACAGAGCAGAATAAAATATCTGCCCCATCTATAAAAGCACAAGCCTATAAAGTGCAGATGACAGACTGAAGTCTCAAATCTTTGCTCTGTTCACATATATGGAAGTTTTACCATTGGCTTCAATGAGACCAGAACCAGGATTTGGCTTATGTGAAACGAGCAGTAGCCAAATGAGCACAAGTCCATGAGTCAGAAGTTCTGGGTTGATTCCTGCTGTTCCACTGTTTGGATGATTTCTTCACTGCTCCCTGCCTCAATTTCCCATTTATCAGCACATAATGGACCGAGGATGTCTCACCTAATTATTAAGTTAATTAAATTAATAAAACTTATCTTCCATCTACTACTGTTTTTGTCAAGAGGCTTTTGAAACCCTCTAGTGGGGCACTTTTGCTGGCATAAAACCTGTTTGTATCATGAGGATTATCAGCGCTGTCCACGAGTCTGGTTTGCTCTGCTCATTGCCTACAGTTATGTCTACAAAAAAAGCATGTCACCATTACATTGTAGGTGTTCAGGTACAAAGAAGCCACGGACACTACTGTGAATAAGTGTCTGACTTTGTAGAAAAAGGATGAGAGTAAGGAGGTTTCCATTTACCCCATAGATTGCAGGTTGGTTTTGAGAGGTGTCCAGCTACAGAAGCTCTGCAGACACAGCTCTAAATAAGACGAAGTCACCACTGCAGACATATTACTGTGGTCAGTACAGGCACCGTTGTGACCATCTAAGGTTTTAAATGCATATGCATGGATTACTAGATAAAGCAAAGTGGGAGAAGCAGCTCGGTGGATAAAACTTGGTGTTATTTTTGGACAATTTCGGCTTCTCTTTCAAATACCATCTTTGTGCTTAGTTGTATGGTTTATCTGACTCTGTTGCTGTGGTTAGAGTGCAATGCATAGGGCAGCATAGTTTGTGTTAATAATAATAATTAATAAGAGGGCAGTACAGTAGCAACTGTTGTCCCTTGATTCAAGCACAGCATCTCTGCTGTTAAGATAGAAGGTCTTATTCTGGACTCCAGAGGCTTTGTGTCACTTTTCAAAAGCTTACCTTCCCCCCTGCCCCCCCCCCCCCCCCCCCCCCCCCTTGACACTTACTTCTATCTCCTTGCCCTCCCCTTATATGTTGCGTGGTTTTTGTGTTTTTTGTTTTTTG
>JANHGN010005456.1:24851-53769 GCA_024605025.1 Megaceryle maxima | reverse complement strand
GGTTGTTGTTGTGGGTGTTGTGGGTGTTGTGTTTTGTTTTGTTGTTTATGTTTTTTAGATGTATATTTATTTGGTTTCCCATTGAAACCATCCATTCATCCAGTTTCCATAAACCCCCTAATAACTATTTTTAAGTTTTTGTTCTTGTCTCTTTCCAAACCTATAAATACTGGTTTGAAAACCCAACTGAATTCTGTGCAAATAATCCTCTCAACCATCCCTTCTCCTGTGGTTATAAGAGGGGCCTTCAGCATTTTGCTTCTCAGCACTTGTTAGCTATCCATAGTGGTCCATGTGACTCTTGTTTAGGGGGAGAAGGTAGTTGTGGCATATAAGCAACCTGACAGACATGTCTCAGAGGCATGATGGTTGCAATAACAAAGGAAAATAGCAGCAGTTAAATTAGTTAAAACACAACTGCACTCCAAATATAAATTTTCTTCCTGCCTTAGTATAGTCCTACATTTAGCACGTGCTTGCCCCTGAGTCAGGAGGCTGTTGTGCTTGTCAACAGCGCTCAGCTTTTGTGTGACAAACACAAACCAAGCCCAACCTTCTCCAGCAAGTGTTGCTAGTGCATGAGGAAAGCCCTGAGAGTCTCATGACTTGTCCCCTTAGATCTTCAGTCTTGTGAGATGTTGGGTTGTTCAGGTGAGAGGAGAAAGCGTAGCCATGCCCGGAGGGAGCTGGCCTGTGCTGCTGTGTAGCTTCAGACGGTGTAAAGTAAATTAAAGCAGTAGAGAAGTCCTAGCAGAATATCAGTGCCATGGAGTGCTTTTGGATGAGAAGCTGGCCCTGATATCTTGTTCCTGAGAGTAAGACTTGTCACTGATATCTGAAATGTCATCTGCTTATTATGGGAATATTTTGTAGTCAAAAAGTAGACCCTTTTATGCAAAGCTAATCCCTAGGAAATTTCTTGCTACACTTGTACCACTGGTGATATGGTGGTATGGATGCAAAGAACTCACTTGAACTTCACACCAAATCTGTCAGGAGAAGATTGGGTTCCCTCCTTTGCTCTTCTTTGTGTTACATTGGCTTTTCTTTGTATTGTGTAGGTGCTGAGGTACTGGGTCCTGATGGCAATGGGATTGCTTTGTCCCAGCTTGTGCAGCCACAGACAGCAGGTTTTTTTGCAGCCAACCAGAGACAGCTCTAAACTTAACAAATGCCCAAAGTGAAAAGAATCTGGGATAAATGTCCATCTCATGTCCTTCACAGATGCCCAGACTAACTGGTGTCAGAAGCAGGAGGACAGAACTAGAGCTATTGAACTCAATGGAAAAATATCCGTATGTCTTCAGAAGCTTTGGATTCTCACCAGAGATAAAAACAAATCTTCAAATATACTTTTTCTATGTAAAGACAGTGAATAGGGCCTCTGGCCAACAACTGAAAAGCGGGACCTAAAATTAGGCTCTGAAAATACCAAGAGCAGCGAGTGGTTCCAGCTGATACCAAGTTAGGAAAAAGGGCCTGAAATAAACAGATTCCTCAGTAACCAAGATCCTGTTTTTGAGACAAGTGTTCATTCTCACAAATCTAAACAACAAGAAACCAAAAAGAAAAAAAGAATGAAAACATCAAATCAAATCCCAGCAAACCGATGATATTATCAGCCACATCATGCCTTACTAGTGTGTTTTCCAAAATTCCTCAGGGAGCACCAGTGAGCCATGAAGAGGATATTGCTTTTTCTGAAGTACTAGATTGGGGTTTTTTTTGGAAGACACCACATTTGTTCATGTGACAAATCTGTTCTTCTGTTAGGTCATTTATCTACTGTATGGTGCTTTTGTCTCTTGTGAAGTTTCTTCCTTTTCCAACCTTACACTATATGATATATACATTACTTTTTTTTTTTTTTAAAGCATCTTTAATATAATCTCTTTGGCTTTCTGATGGGCAGTATAATCACTTGTCTCATTTAACAGGTGAAGTGAGAAAGCAATTAGCAGCAATAAATACTCTGTCAAGAGGATAAGATTGATGTCCAGGGACTATTTGCTTTGATAGGTGTGTGTACACATTGTTCAGTGTAATCCTGTTTCCTGGCTGAAATTTTTGGGAGTGCTGCAATATGAATATCAGGCAACATTAATAGGAATAACACCAATCCTGAGAACATCTCTGATTTCTTTATAAATTGTACTTGAATCTGGTTCTCAGCCCTTTTCTAATTTTGTGGTGTTGTTCCCTTCTGCATGTAATGAAAGTGGCTGTGATACTGTATTTTGTATTACTTTTATGTCTTAATTAGGAACATCTACTTTATCATTTCAGGATGAATGACTAAGCAATGAGGCATAGGTTGCCTTACAAAATTATTTGCTCTTTTTTTTTTTTTTTTTATTGTATACTTGATTGTTACAGTGGCTTGAGCGTCTCGTGTATATTTATTGTTGTACTCAAATTGCTGTATTGTCCCAGCACTCTACTTGTCAGTACCAGAAATCCGAAGTCTTCTCAGTTATGCACAATCTCATTTCTAACGAACTTTTTCTGTTCTTTCTTCCTATACTGACCATGTGAGATCTCATGGGGTACTGCACCACCAGACTGCCCTGGCAGCTGGAAATGTGACAGATGGGACAGGGCAAAGAAAACAATGTTAAGGTACTCCCAGGGCAGGAGAACTGCTATATAAGGCCAATAGATAGTCTGATCATCCTTATGAAATGCAGGAGGACCTTCCTTATTTGACAAGGCATCTGAACAAGGGCTGGGTTTCTTCCCACACTGCAGTCCCTAATGTTGTCCTCTCTCTGTAACTAGAGAGTTCATTAGTCCATGCAATTGGAGAAAGGAAAGAAACTGAAGCTTCCAGAAGCCCTACTGGCAGCTTGCTATGTAGTCTAATTAAGGGGAAGATGGTCAGAAACTAGAGAGTTGCTGAAAAACCCTCGATAGACCCCGATGTAAAAAGAGTTTGCAATGCTCCATGTAGTAGAACCTCTTCCATTTTAAGTTCAAGTGCAGTCACAATGGCAATAGTGACCTGTTCTGTCTAGTGTCAGTTTATAATGGAACTTAAATCTAGTTTTAAAAATACATATTAATTTTAAATGCAGCTCAAAATGTTAGCATATCACTCTGTGGTCTTGTAATAAAATCACAAACCTTCAGCTTCTGGAAAGCAATATGGAGAATGATGCTTCTCTGGTACTGTAAGTTATATTTTTCCTTTACAGCTCTGGCAGGCTTCTTGAAAGTTCAGTGATATCCAGACAAAAAGAATCTTAAGCAAACCTGAACTCTGCCTAGAAAGGAGTCTTGCTGTTACCTATGTTAGAGCTTTCCACCTCTAATGTAACAGAATGTTATGATGATTGAAGGGGTTTGTCGTGTGTGTGGCAGGAGATGTTGCATTCCTCTCCTCCATCTCCATTCAAGAAGCATGCTCTGGCCATCTTAGTAAGGAGATATTCCCACTCCAAAGATCTCCAAAGGCCCCCAAGGCACTGTTCATGTGCAGGGTAGCACACTCCATGTGCTGGCAGTCTTTATGGTGCCTCCATTACATTCAGAGTGCTTGTTTGTGGATACCATCTCTCCTGCAGACCCCCTCCATGTGCCTGACAGCAGCACTGAAGCACTAAAATGGTTGGGTCATTCTTCAATGGCCTGCTACAGGCACGCCTGGGATTCCAGGGTCTGGCACGTATCGGCCCTGCTCACAGCAACCATAAGCTTTAGAGAAGAGTACTAACGATGACTAGATGAAGAGAACAGTTCCTTTATAAGGGCTGATGGGTCAGGCTGGGACACTTCAGCCTGGGAAAGAAACACTGAATGTGGTGATATGATAAAAGATAACAAAGTTATGGAGTGCCATGGCTACTAACTACTGCCTCTGCTCAGCCTCGAGACTCAGAAGTCCCTGCTTTATCTACTTCCCAATATCTCTGTAGGTCTTGCTGTCTACATCTTCTCTCTCAGCTGGCAGCATCTGTCTTTCTCCAAATTAGCAGGCATCTGTCTGATGTTGTTGGTCAAGTCCAGAGTAGTTTACACTCCCTCTCAATGATATTAACTCCCTCTGTGTTATGTGCTGTCTCCTGCCCTCTTTTCCCCATCTGCTTCAAAAAAGGGTGAGAATTTTCCATGGTGGGGGTTTGGTGCCTGCCTCCCTCGCATTCCCCCTCCCCACCCCCCAAAAAAAGGCAGTGCTCATCATCAGTGATGTGCAGTATGTACTCCAGTGTCCCCCTGGACTGAGCTGCACTCAGACCTTGGGCATGCTTAGACCAGAGAGCTAACATTAACTGAGATGAAGATATATCCATCTGTGGGCCATCTGACATCACAGAGAGTCCAGTAGAAATCCTCTCTTAGTTTGGTCCTTCATCAGACTCCTCACAGGAAGGAAGAAGGAAAGAAGAAGGAAGGAAGGAACTAAAACTTCTCTCTTCTGCTGCAGGTTGCTGGTAAATGAGCTTTTTTTTTTTTCTTTTTTTTTTTTTTTTTCCATCTGGTTATAAAAGTGAAATGTGCAAGTTGTATAAACAACAGAACAACCAACTCTTATGTGAGATTGATATTGCAGCTGCACAAAGTAGATTTCTTGTCATTTCCTTGGTTTCCTAGCAAGAGAAGTGCTGGATTATCTCTAGTTATGTTTACATAGTCAAAATGCTTTAGCTTAACACAAGTCATGAGATACTGACTTAGCAAAATGTAAATATTATCTGTGGGGTCTGATGCTCTTCTAGGAATCTGTTAAGTCTTCAGAAGTTTCTTTCCAGTATTGTATAAGAATTTTCTTACTGACATCCAAGCAGATGCCATTGTGAGGACTTGTTGGATTTGGTTTGATTCTTTCTGTGGGTGATGTATGAAAATTAAATACAGTAAGAACTGAGTTAAATTTCTCAAATCTTAAATCTGATTAATATGAAAATGAGAGTTTTGGGGGGGTTTTTTGGGTGTTTTTTTTTTTTTTTCCACAAGGGAAGGGAAAGAGTATTTTTATATCATTGCAGAAAACTTTGCACTATTCCAAAATTTGGAACTTGTGTTTCTTTTCTGTCAAAAATAATCACATTTTGATGAAGTTGTCAAAATTAGGCTATTAAAAATCTTGTGGGCCTCTTCAATGGTAGGGATATTTTCCTGCTACAGAAGATTCCAACTTTAACTTCCAATTTACTTTTTCCCTGTAGTTGCTTTAAGCATTCCCTCATTCTTTGCCTCATACTCTCAGCCTTTATTTTTATATCAACCCTGGTTTATCCTGAAATTGCAGCATTTCTTTGTATAACATCACTTCAGTTAAACACTTCAGAGTACATCACTGAGGGAGTGCCATACTTGAAGGGTTTGTGCCAACTAAGATATGTAGTAGCTGTCTTTAAAATAGTTCATTTAACTTTGTTCAAAACATGAAGAAGTATGTCTTTTTCTGCTGCTGGCACAGTTATAGATCGAATGTCAAGGTACTTCTGTGAAGGTAGCAGACCCACTATCGATGAGTCAGGCTTCAGTAGACCTATGCTGATTCATACTGGCTGAAGATCTGAGCAAATGCAAAGTCATGTGGCATTCAGAGTTGGAGCAGGATCCTTAAATCAGAGGTCTTTTTGATCTGTAATGTGGGTATGGCAAGAGAGTTACCGACTGGAAGGCACATGTGATACTGCAAGATAAGCACAGCTCAGTCCCTCTGTCTTGTGGGTGCTGGAATTAGCAGAAGTCCTAGGTTGAATGCCACGCTGTGTCTTCTGGATCCAGATGAGTCATGCAGGCTGGCTGCTTCTGTCCCTAAAGAAGTGTGTTGCAGCCTTTCCTTCCTTTCTTCAGGGCCCTTGTCGTCTTCATCATCAGCAAGGAAATACTGTCCCTTTGCCAGGCAGAAAAGGCAAGTCACCGTGTGAGCTTTTCAGTCTGGAACTAGTCCTGGAATGGGTGAGGCTCAGGCTCTGGTAAACCAGGATAAGTCATGCCTCCACTGCTCCTGAATGAGGTGACAGCCAGCATGCCAGCTTCAGACACTTCCCTGGCTTTCGGCTTGCTTTCTGCCATATGGGCCATGTCTTCAGTCTAACACTTAGATCCTATGTGTATTATTGTCTGTTTGTATGTGTAGGTACGCAGACATGCACTGGCTTTCCAGAATTTAACACTTTCCCACATTCAGTCTGCCCAGTGCTCTCCAAGCCTGGGGCTGTGGGGGAGTAGCACAGCCCAGCTTAGTCTGAATTGGAGGAAGGTTAAACTGAATCAGGTTATTCCACAGTAAGCTAAAAGGGCATAAGCAAGAAATATCATAGTCAGCTTATTGACTATACCCATATCCTTTAACTGTAAGGCTGCAGGACAGGAGGGGGTCTTTCTGTTCTATTTACACAACCTCTGACATGACAAGGCTGGGACCTTTTATTGGGACCACAGTGAGTGATAATCTAATCCTGGGTTTTGCTTAAAACTGAGTTTCTGAGGCTCAAAAACTATAGAATATCTCATGGTCCAGCTCCCTTGGATTTCCCGAGTCCCTGCAAGCCTGATTACACAGGGCTCCCTGCCTTGCTGGTACGTCACTTTGGCTATTAAGGCTTTCCCAAGGTACATATGGCCATGTACAAACATGGACCAACACGTGCAACAGACTGTCTATTCCTCTGCTGTGGAGGTGGAACAGAGCTTAACTTCTAACAAGCACCTTGCTCTTCTGTATCTGTCATGCAGGCAAGATTGGCTTGCCTTCTTCAGCTTTTTGCACAGAAAAGTAAAGTCTACGCTGCCCATTAAACCCCTTGTCCTTTAGTGGACAGAGGGACCTATTCTGCACTGCAAATAATATTCCTATGAAGTATGTGAGCTCTAGTGTGAGGTTTAGGGCGTAAAGAAGCCCAGAATCAGACATTGACCCCATGTGGTGGCCATGGGCTAAGGCTTGCCACATGGCAAAGAAGGGGTACAGTCATAGCAGTTAATTTCTTGCCTCGGGGTGGAATAGCAGACTTCCTTCACTCACGCATATGCAGATCCAACCCCTGTTCCAAAAGCCAGTGTGCTCACGTTACATGGTGTTCAAAAGTCCTCCCTGTTCCCAGAATATTTCCTTAGCTCGTTTGTTCAGTGAGGGGCACAAGGGAAAGCAATTACTGCGGCAAAGGTGGAAAATGGAGGTAACGGTTCAATCTAATCACCACCCCACCGTGGAGAAAGCTACATCTCTCCTAACCACAGAGGAGGTGTTTAGTGCTCCAGCTCAAAGCAAATATTTCCTCATCACTCAGCAGCAGTTAGGCAGGATGTGCCAAAGCCAGGCAGGTCTTGCAGCATGAGGAAAACAAGAGCTGCATGGAACTGTCATCAGCAACGAGTTTAGACTCTGCTCTTCTTGCTGTGCTAGAAGAGATGACAAGCCACAATACAGAGATGCAGAGATTAAAGTTCAGCAGACTTGGATGCAGAGCTAGTGGCTGGTCATTGCATTTAACTCTTTAAAGATTGTAAATGACACTTGCACCCTTCTTGAAAGAGTATAGAAGACACCAACAAGGAATCCCTTCAAGGGGCAGCAGTGGCTGGTGTCTTCTGCAGCTCTGACAGATGAGGTTCCTCTACAGCTGTAGCTGTGCTGAGTCACTGATTCAGTGCAAAGAGGGGCTGCCATCCATCACCCATTTGCTCTTGGGATGAGTCCCTTTTCCTGTGCAATCACAGACCAGGCTGGTTTTTATGCTTATCAAAGTCTGCATCTAGCTGATGTAAGGGAGATAAACCAGACCAGCCTGATCTAATTCAGATCAGCTTTACCTCACTCAGACTTGCTGTATGGATTCTTATGACATTATTCCTCTTTGTACTGAGGTCAGGACACTTCATGGTGCATTTACATCATGAACAGGCATGACAATTATTTTCCTCCAAATGTTTGTGTTTGTAAAGCATTACCAGGTGGCAAGAGGAGTTCTTAGAAAAAAGTTGCTGTAGCCTGAAAGTGTTTTAACAAGATAAATATTTTGATGGCTCCAACATGCTACAGCTGAACTCTGGTCAAACTTTTACCCCACGTCCAGTGATGGGGATTGTGTGTATCACTGGAACTGTATTGCCTCAACTAATGCAATAAGTGAATGTGCAGTGAGAATATGGGTTCAGACCTTTGAATAAAGATACAGACCTCCGTTGCTCCATTATTTTAAATACACTATAGCTTTTGCCTTAAGAAATGTAGATCTGAAGGTTATGAAATCTTGCTTGCACTGTTGTAGACAGTTATACTGTTTATGAACTGATCAGAACCAAAAGCAGAGCTTTGTTCAGACTGGTGTCCTTTGTGTTGAACAGTGTTTCTGCTGGAGAGCAGTAGTTAGGTTCTTTAATTTCTCTTCGGATCGAGTCCAAGAGGTAGTATTTTATTCATGAACAAATTGCAACTTAAGTCCAATTTATGACCTGATGTAGAGGTTGATAAAAGAAAACCATTCAAGAGAGCTTTCAAGAAGCTTCAGGATAAAATATTGCTTCTCTGCAGATTGATCTATAGGTTTATGCATACTGATGCCAAGCTGCACTCATATAATGACTTTTCAGCATGGGTGCTGTATACTGGCTGTTGGTACCCCACATGCAATTTTCTCAGAGATGTTTTAATTTTTAAGTCCCTAAGAATTTATTAAAAGATCTCAATAATTATAAAGGAACTGTACAAGAAGCAATTAAAAATGTCAGTTAGCTGTTTGCTATATCAAATGTCAAGTCACATACTTTTATTTAATGAAATCAGTTTCCAGTAGGGTTCATAACATCATCAATGACCTAAGCAGTGCAGCTGACAGCTTGCCTACCATCTTAAGCTGTAAATCTGGGTAACTAATGGTATACTGAAGAAGAAAAGGTCAATAAATGCAGAAATGTGTGGAGAATCTAATCTTTCCCTGGCACTTGTTATTCCTCCCTTTTCACTCTCCTTTCATTTTATAATCTGTCACATTAAACTAGTCACACTTGGCAAAAGCCTGATCAGGACAAGTTTCCGATAAAGCTGCATCCATTCTTGCCACACAGCATCAGAAGAACAAAGGCAACACGTGACTGCAGATCTGGAAACATGCAAGGGGAAAACTCTGTTCTGGAAGTGCAGTTTAAGAAGAAGTCATAAATACATGTAAAAATGTTAAGTTTGAGAAAGAGGTGGGAGAGACTACAGAAGTCATTCATCTCTTCATGCACAATTAAAAAGGTTTTTGATGAGTTTTATTTTCTTTTGGACAAAACTGCTACTGTTGAGAACAGAAATGTTTTAGGCTTCTGAGCAGTAGACCTGGTAGTCTTTCCATCTGCCAGTGCATTTTTTCCCTGTAGTGTGCTTAGCACTTTGCCCAGTCCAGAAAGAAATGACTCAGTCAAAAAGACTTCCTCCATCTGCCTTGGGTGATTATTCCACAGCCTATTAGGTCTCCCAGTTAGGAAATATTTCCAACATCATTTTCCCTGTGCTTACTTTTAAAGCATCATTCTATGACTAGATATTATCCTAAACAATGTTCCTCCATCATTAGTATTTCCATTTCTTCTGTACTTCTCTATGGTTATCATGTCCCCCCCAGCATTTCACTGATGTTTACCTGAATTGCAGATGCTTAATGTATTTAAACTTTTCTTGTATGCCAAGCACAGGACTGGCACCGGTGTATTTATACACCATTAAACAAGGGTGGTGCCTGCTAAATGAAATTACCTTCTTCTGATGCTTTCATAGTAGAGGTTGTTCTAGAGAACAACGACAGTTTCTGTTCTAAGCTGCATGGTAAAGGTGCAACTGCTAAACAAGAATGACTTATAAACAGACTATTTACAGTAATATATTAGTTTAGTATCCAGCCTTGATTTAAGTCCATGGGGGAAGCAGTTAAATTTAATTGATACCAACTTCTCAAACAAAGACATTGCATGTATGTGTGCACCCAAGAACTTCCAACCAAACTGATAAATATTATCAGGTTTACTAGCATTCTGTATTTTTACTGTAAAGAATATCTCTAAAACCACTAGAGTCTTTTAGACTGCGGGAAATGGTACAAAAGTTACCACACTATGTCTGGATGCATAATATGTATGTTTTTTTGTATCTCAGTGTATTTGGCTTTCTTTGAACTTTAAGATTAGCTCTGAATTTCTTGAGTATGCAAAGCTCACTTCACGGATAGTTATATAATCACTGTATTGTATATTACCCTAAATTGCTGATATGCACCGTCCAGATTAATTCCTAACTTATTTTTTGAATTAAAGGTAGGCATGATAGCTCTGCTTCCTATTCAAGTTGTAAACATTTAGCCTTTGCCTATCTGTGGTTGCTTATAAATTTGCTAAGCTTTAAGTCTTTGGGTTGAAATTTTCTGTGCCAACCTTGTCTGTCGGATATAATATGGTATGTGTATGTAAATGTTATGATCATTGCAGTGAATTTTTTTTGGCTTTTCTGAGAACAAGGAAACAGGAAAATGTGATATAAAAGTGCAAGAACAGTCATACCAGGTCAGACCAGCTGTCTGTCTAGCTCAGGATACTCACTCTGACAGTGGCCAGTACTATTTGACACTTCTTTCAAATATTCTCCCAGCCTCCAACAATTTGTGGCTGAGGGATTTTAGAACCAGACACAATGTTTTGTACTTAATAGTCCTTGAGGGATTTTCCTTTGATGACTTTGGGTTTGAATCTGTGTAAGCTTTAGAAATCTAAAATATAATTTGGTGAGGAGTTCCACTGTTGAAATATGCACTGGTTGAAATTAGGTCCTTTCTGGTTTTTTGATCCTATTTCCTGTCATTTTCAATTGAAGATCTCAAGCTGTTCCATTGGAAGCAATCATTTTGAAGGCCAGCTTCTGCCAAATCCCCTCTTGGTCCTCATTTTGGAATAGAAACAGTCAGCTCAGAGCCCTTTGCTATGAAGGCAAAGTAAAAGTATTTAAGATTGTTTCTTCCTATGTGCATCACTTCATGTTTGCTGACACTCAGTGTCATTTGCCATTTTTCTGGCCAGACACTTCATTTGTCACTTCCATCTGAAATTTTCTGTAATCACTTCTTAATGCCTTGAATAGACAATTATCAGTAATGGTCTTCTCACCATTGTCTTTCTTTTCTATATCTTTGCATAAAGATTTTTTTTTTCTCAAGTTAAAAATATTAACAGTTTTCTTTGAGCATCTCTATCTACTTCATTTGATAGAAGAGAGGAAGTGGGAGTCAGGACTTAGAGGAACATGAATATTGCTATGTCCTTGAGCATCCCCAAATTTTGTGAGCCATGTGAAAGGGAATGCAGTGGACACTCAATGGCAATGATTAAGGAAACTGGAGATGTTAAGTTTCACTAAAAGATAAGTATCTTTTGATTATGTAACTTTAAAGGGCTGGCTTTATATACCAAGGGTCAGCAGATTTTGGCTAAAGAATTAAACAGCAGACCCAATGCTGACTGAAATTGAGAGTGAGACTTGCTTAGAAATCAGCAGGGGGTTGTATCAGATGTAAAAATAATGTTCCTGGGTTAAGAACGAATAGGAACTAGTCCAGGAAAGCAATTAAGTGAATGTCTGACTGTACATGCTTGAGTAAACATTTTCATTGGGGATACGCATTCTGAAACTGAAAACCATACTTAAATGCTTTGCTGGACCCCTTGAGGAGTTGTATAGTTGTCTGTAAATATTGAATATATGTGAATTGTTTGAAATATATGACCAGCTTGACAAGAATATTTATCAGTGTGTTTCTGGCTGTCAACATTGACTGATTGTTAGATGGTTGCATCTTTTTCATACATCTCTCCCAGATTCCCAGTGAGCTGCAGACTTTGTGGGTCTTCTCTGGGGTCTGTTTTGGTCCCCACTGAAATTAATGTGGCAAATTTGATCAAAAAAATTATCAGTAGGAATTTATTTCTTTTTTCTTTCAAAATAAAGTTTCTTAATCTTCTCCATTCCTTCTCCTTGTTCCTCTCCAGATCTGTTCCACATGGCCCATGGAATTTTGGCTTCTCATTTATATCTGGAAGAAAAACAGATTTCAAAATGTTGGAATTTCTCACAGATCAGAAATTCCCTTTTTTACAGATAGTTCTACATGAAAGGGACCCAGTGGCTTTGCTGGCAGTTGGCTTGCTCCTGTATGATTGTCAGACAGAGGTCACAACACCTGAAAAGAGGAGGATGGACTATACAGTATCACACTCACTACCTTGTCATGAGGTAAAGCACCCTCTGCCCCAGTGATGGTAATTGAGCTTCCTCTTCCCTAATGTTATTCTCCCAGCATAACAGCTCCTTTGCTGAGTGAGTTTAACCTTTCCAGCTACAAAGGTAGTGGATATCTTTGTTAGAGATGGGATTCTCAGAAGTTCCTAAGAGGCAGCTGTCAGCTCTGAGCAGCTTTCACCAGGACATTTCAATCTGAGCCTGCCAGTATGAGGGAATTTTTAAGTGTGCCAGGAGTCATCGTTCCTTCAGATGATATTTTTTCCCCAAGATAAAAGGAAAAAAAAAAAATTAATAACAGAGTAGGAGATTTGAGTTAGTAGCAAATAAATTCAAGCAGTCCTAATGTCTCCCTTTATGTGCTTCCTGCAGCTATTGTTTCACCTTTCATTTTTGCTATCCACTCTCCAGTATCTTTTTGTTAAATTTCTTGGGAGAGTAGAAGAAAGACAAAATCCCTTGGAATGCAGTAAACAGGGAGAAAGAGAGACAGAGAGCTCATTTTACATGGGTTAAAAAAGTAATATATAAATTATGCAAGGAGAAACGTGTAGGGTGGCAAGGCACAGGCAGGGAGTGTGAGGGAGATCTGGAAGGAGTTCTGCTTCCATGCTGCTGCTGCATCCTTTTGATACCAGTTTGAATGTAGGTGGGACACAGGCCTTCACTCTCCAAATCACACATTTCCTATACTCATTTCCATGAGTATGAAGAATATGTAACAAGCTACAACTTTACTGGTTTTGACTTTTTGTGTTCCATAGTAGAGGACAGTCAAGGTTTACACTTACACAGATCAGAAATGCACCAGAGCATATTTTAAAGCACTTTCTTCCATAAATGACAATAAATTGCCTTTTCTTTGTTGGAAATCAAGAATTAAAGGAGGCCTAGCTGATCTGATTTGCTTATAGCACCCTTAGTCCTTTGACAAAGTCAGTCACAGTATGTTCTTACAGAAGAGGAGTAGTCAGGAGGAATGATAAAATACTGAGTAATGGACAAAAAAATGAATAAAATTATTTTCACTGTGTCTTGAGGGACAATAGCAGATATCACAAGGTTCAATACTAAATTTTAACATATGAAGTTTTTGGAAGATTGGACAAATAGGAAGCTTGCAAAGTTTTGCAGATTTAACATTATTTTATTTGGGTTAGTCATGGCTGGGGAAAACTATGACTTATTTTTAGAGGGGTCCAATTCAATGGGGTCTCAATTCAGGTTCTGAAATACCAAGATAATGCAAAAAACAGGCAGTAGAAATAAATTAAAATAAAAAGATCTATTTGTGAGGAAAAGGAAATACCTCAGCCTTGTGTCAGTAGTTTTGACATGCCAATGGGCAAAGGATCTTTGCTGGGCAATGTTTTTCTAAGCTCTGTTCTCTTAAATCACTTAGTAACATGAGTCTCAGGAGATTAGGCTTTCTTTGTAGAGCCCCCTGGAGCCCAAAAAATCCCTTTTGCAGGGACTGTAATGTTCCTGACAGCCAGGTCTGTGCTGGCACCATGCATGTTCCTCGCACAGCCACCCACACAGAGTGTGTAGAAGCTGTGGGGTCACTGCTGCTACTCAGCTGGAGGTTCAGAGGAGGCAGCAGCCTCACCTGAAGCACCACCAGACCAGGTTCAGAACATGCTCACATAGCTGTCCATAGTGAATTAACTTTCTGCCAGTGAAGGTGGTGGGCACGTTCCCTTCAGAAAGATCTTTTGGTTAGTTGGTTTTTGCTTTTGCCCTGCAGTACATTGTGAACATCCCTTGGTTAGGACCATTAGGATATTTTGCTTTCTTCCATGCCTCAGTGCTTGTGACTTCTGCCTGCAAATTTGGCATTACACCTGAGGCTTTAGCTGCCCCCTCAAAATCACAAAGCTACAAGGACATACTATTCTCATTTCTGCCCTGGGTGGGTCAGCATTGCTATCCATTCTGGGCAGGCAGCTGCAGTGTGACTGTCTCTTTAGCCAGAGATGCAGAGATAAAAGGAGGTTCCTTGGATTTTCTACATGACACAGAGGGAACGTAAACATTTTGACCTTTATGAGCATCTTTGTCAAAGACTTAGCAGCAGTGAATGAAGGATCTTGCCCAGCTCCAGTAAGGAAAAGGAAATCAATGCCCCACAGTAGCAACTTCCATGAGCAGTGAGTCTAACTTTCAGAGTGTTAAGGGAAGAGAGATGAAGGCAAAACCCAAGGAAATTAGTCAGATTCCCAGAAAGAGGAGCCAAGGGATGGTGGAATGAAGGTATGGTGCCCTTTAGAGCCTTGAAATAAGGAGCAGAAGAGATTTTTTGAAAATACCATTGAGATCACTGCCTGGCAGTATAAAATAAACTTGTAATGCATCAGCCCCAAAGCTGTCCCTAACTATGTGATGTTTGAAGGAGCTTTCACAGATAGGGTTGGTATGCTTGGTTGTTTCCCTCTAGTTTTCTCTATTCTAGTGGAGACTATCAGTGGAAAATAACACTGCTGTATGGCAGAAGCTGTTTTATGGCTCAGTTCAGGCTTCAGTCTGCTTTTATCCAGGACTAAATCCTTGAATTTCAATAATTATTCAATTTTTATTTTTTTATTTTTTTTCCTAATTGACACCAGTACAAAGAGGAGAAAATCAAATGATAAAAATCTCTTCCAGTAAATGATCCTGGAGCTGTCTTTGCCATTAAAGTCTCTCTTCACAGCAGGGTCTTAAGAAAGTTCAAGGAATGCATGTCTGTCGATTCAGGAACAGGCACAAGTCTAAGCGCCTTCCTGAACCACTGCCTTAAAATAACTCCACCAATGGCCACTTGTGCAGTGA
This sequence comes from Megaceryle maxima, assembly GCA_024605025.1. Lineage (NCBI taxonomy): Eukaryota > Metazoa > Chordata > Aves > Coraciiformes > Cerylidae > Megaceryle > Megaceryle maxima. Next base: position 38,741 of record JANHGN010005456.1, on the reverse strand, counting down.
CATTTTGGAAACGTGCACGGCCTTATTAGAAAACTCGACTGTGAATACCAGGCAATCTACTGTGGTTTCAGGGATGTCAGCCCAGAATCCCTGCAGCCTTCCCATCTCAGCGTAGCTTAGAAAAACAGTTTTAAAAATAAAATCTTCATGTAAAATAATAGACATTGTGAGATGGGAAGCCTTGTAAATTGCAAAATCTCTGTTGGTTTTGCAGAGGTTGCTTACTTATTTTCACCTCATAAACATTTCCGAAAGGATTCTAGCACTTTGTTAAACTGCTGCAGTATTGGAGTTTTCTGTGTTTATTTATACACACCTAGTAAATGCCCTGAAGTAGCCAAAGGGCCTGGTTTCAGCAGCCCCATGGCTGGTGATGTGGGCTTTTCATTTTTTTGTTATGCTGGATTAATGTTCTGATAGACAAATCTGAGAAAAGCGTGCATATGAAATGCAAATGTTTGTTCCCCGAGGAAATGAGAGAGCCCACCAGCTAACCTCGTTAGCCCACCAGTCCAAAGAGCAACGATGATTAAATGCCCAACTGGGTGTATCCTTTCTTTTACCAGCCCAATCTGTTTTCTATTTGGAGCTATTGGCTTCAGACTCCATCCCATCAGCAGCTTACCTGTCACACTGAGCACAGGTGGGTCTAGCACTCTGTTTGGGGCTTGTAGACACTTGTTGTAAAGTAGGATCCCAGCCTGACATAGATCAGCTCAGCTCCAGCCAAGGTTAATGGCCAAATGCTCAGCTGCTGGAAAGTTTAGTTGATTTAGTCATTGTGAAAATCTGTGCAGCTCTGTACAGTGATTTGTTTCCACTTTCAGGGTATTTGTGCTGTCTGGAAACTTCCTTAAGCTGGTGGAGTAAAGTGGTGTTTCCTCGGATTTCAGCTGCTCTTAGAGTGCTCTAATTCTCCTGGACTGTATCTTCATTTCAGTTATACCAATGTAAATGCTACTGAGGACAGAGAAGCTATAACACCAAAATAATACTCTGAGATAAAAGAAACCTTTTACCTATTTTGCCAGTTTGTCCTTCACCCTGTGCTTATTTGTCCTTGTGTGTCCATCACCCTGTCCCAGTGCTGCAGGATCAGCCCCAGTTCTTCTGCCTTGAGCCTCCCTGCTGCAGTCAGCCCTCTGACCAGCTGGTGGGGTTTGTTCTGGAGCTTATTAGCAGTGGCACTCAGGGTACCCCCGCTGAACATCCCTCAAACATGTTTTCTAGGTAGTATCAGCAGTTAAGCTTTCACCCAATGAAAAGTCAGCATGAGCCAAAAAACTGAGAAGTTTTGGGCCAGTGACACTGTCATTGCTTCCAGAATGTGTACAGTTATCATTTATGCTACTTTAAATTCTTTCCTTTTCTTAGAAGAGGTCAGTGCATAGAAAGAGAATTTGGATTGTCAGGCTGCTGGCACTGGCCTGCATTTTCCGCTCTGTGTGGTGCTTGGAATATAGTCTGATCTTGTGCCTCTTCCAATATCTTTACCTTTTCCTTTCCCCTCTTCCTGATTCCCCCCAGTAAGCTGTTGGATTCCTCTTTTCATGATAAAAATTTTAAAATTTTTAGGCGAGCCATTAAATCACTTTTGCAATTTACCTGAAACACTTTAAATTGCACATCTGATCTCCTAAAGTGTGAAGACATCAGTGAAATGAATAAGACTTATTAATGCTTGGGTCCTCAGAGTAATCCAAGGACACCAAATTTGTGTCCCTGTTATTGGAATAAGGGCTTTGAAAATGTCAGATTTAATCCTTAATCCAGAGGTGTCATAGGTGTCAGTCTAAATTGGTCTGCTTGCAGATGGGGAAGTGCTCATTTTAGAGCATGATGTCACACCCAGTATAAGACAGGTAGCACCTCCAGTGTGCTGCAGAATCAAGCCCTGGTCGCAGGAGCAATGAACAGTCAAAAGGTAAGAGGGGCAAAGGGACCCTGAGAGCAGCTGAGAGGATCTTCCTTCAGTCATTTGTGTTCAGGGTTTCTGTACCCTTCAAAACAGAATGTGAATGAACAGAACTGGACAGGGACAGGACAGCTCTGGATTGATCTGTATTGTAGAGCTGCACACAAAGATGCTCTTCAACCCCTCTGGGCTTAAACACCTCTGGTTTTTAGTATCAGTGATCCTGACTTACATTTGTGAGTCAAGTAATTGCAATTTGAAATTCTGCATTGTGGATTCAAATCTAGGCCCAAGCTATAGTGAGTAGCAGTGATCACCATTTCTTAACCAGATGGTGGGTTCTGGGAAATGAGAACTCCTAGCCTTGTCTTTCTGAACTGTCCTGGTTTAAGTGAGAACAGAGCTGGTTCTGTTCAGTGATTTTACTTTTCAGCTCGGTTCTTCTAACTAACTGCACTGTCTGAAGTTAGCAGCCTGTTTGTACAGACAGTGTCTGCTGCTGGCAGTGATAACACCCCGTGTTTAGAGTTACTACCAGGGACTGGTGTGTGCTGGCCACTGGTGGATCACAAGATCCACACTGGATGGTGCAGAAAGTGCTGTACTTGCAGGGAGGAGGAGACAGGACAGGTGACCCTAAACTGACCAACAAGGGACTCCATCCCATATATGTCATATTTGGTATAAAGCTGAGGGATCAGGAGGGCCAAGGGCTCAGCTCAGCTCTTCTGGCTTCTTCCTCTCTTCTTCAATGGCTGGCATCCAAGGAGAAGTCTGTCCATTCTGCCTTTGATCCTGATCTGTGTGTTCCTGAATCCAGTACCAGAATCCATCTCCTGAGCACAATTCCCGTCTGCCACTGGGCCCAGTCTGGGACTTTCTTGGTGCCTGTTCCACAGCATTAGTGGTGACAGTGATGTAATTGCCATTGTGTGTAGGGGGGGCAGGAGGGTTCAGTACTGTTTTTGTATATATTTCTATCTATATTCCATTTTTATTAGTAGTAGTATTATTATTATCATTACAGCTGTTCTAGTTTCCTTTTCTAATCGCTAAGTCTCTCCCTTATTCCCTTTCTCTTCCCATCTGGGGAGGGAGGGGGGTTAACAGAGAGCATCTGTTATAGGTCTAGCAGTCTGCCCTGATCCTAAACCATGACATGAACCATTCTTAATGTTGTGAAAAAGACCACCTTGGTCTATGTGATACCTCTGCTACTTGGAATCAATATTTTAAGAAAGTAACTTTATTTTATAAAGGACAATTATTTTTCTCATGAAGGCAAGCATAGCTGGGGAGTCTCTGTAGCACAATTGGTTAGTGCATTCGGCTGTTAACCGAAAGGTTGGTGGTTCAAGCCCACCCAGGGACGGCTTCTTTCCTATGCTCATGGCAGAGGGGTCAGAATGAAATGATCTCTAAGGTCCCTTCTAGCCCAAACCATTCTATGATATTGGGCTGAAGGGTTTTAGCCATGTGAGCTGTTTTTTAGCAGGGTGAGAGTTAATTTTCTTCAAAGTAGCTGGTATGGGGCTGTGTTTTGGAGTTGGGCTGAAAACAGTGTTGTTAACACAAGGATATTTTAGTTATTGCTAAGTAGCTCTTACAAAGAGACAAGGCCTTTTCTGCTTCTCATGCCACCCACCAGCAATGGGTTGGGGGTGCACAAGAAGTTGGGAGGGGACACAGCTGGGACAGCTCACCCCAACTGACCAAAGGCTAGCCAGGGGAAGAAGCAGGAGGTGGGGGATGTTCAGAGTCATGCTATTCATCTTCCCAAGTAACCATTATGAGTGATGGAGCCTGACCCTTCTGGCAATGGTTGAACACTTGCTGACGATGGGAAGCGGTGAGTGAACTCTTTGTTTTGCTTTGCTTGTGCAGGCGGCTTTTGCTTTACCCTATTAAACTCTCTGGATCTCAGCTGATGAATTTTCTGACTTCTACTACTACTGATTCTGTCCCTCATCCCGAGGTGGGGGGAGTGAGTGAGCAGCTGTGTGGGGTTTAGTTGCCAGCTGGGGTTAAACTACAAAACCATGCAAGGCTTTCTATTGTATAAGGTGATATATTTCTGCTGGCAGTCCCTAGCACAGAGAAGAAAAGGGGTTGCTCCCTGCACCCCCACAGAAACCCCAGGACTTGGATCCGGGGAGGCAGTGGATGTACCTACATGTGAAGTAACCAGGCATGCCTATGATCATATGATAAAAAGCTGTGGTTCCTAGGAACCAGTGCTGTTTCAGAGAAAGCAATGGAAATAATACTGCTTCTACTGCTGTTTTGCTCTGAAAGAAGTGGTAATGTAAAAATAGTGTAATTTAGAAATAACTATCTTCCCCCAGCTAGCTGTCATGGCAGCAAAAGCCCCATAACAGAGCCAGTCCCCAAGCCAAGGTTATTTCTAAACCACTTCTAATTCGTGGAAACCAATTTGCAAAATTTTGGGTGGTTTGGGAATAAGAAAAATCACTTTACAAATCATTGTCTGCTGCAGGAAAAGCAATTGTCTTGGACCCAAAGCATAAAAACACAATATGGGGTGGTGGTTTTTTTAGTGTATCAAGTCATGTGACAAATGAGAGGGATACCAAATAACATGATTTCAACACAATCAAACAGCTCGTGCTCCACTTGCATGGTGATTATCCTCTCAGGTTACACAGATCCTTGCACTCCTGTGGTGCTCTAATAACATCACTTTAAAACCCTGACATTTGGGTAACATGAGGAGCAGTGAATACTCGCAGCACCTACAGTCATCAGTCACTGTCAGCTCCAGTCTGAGGTTTCTCTGCTTTCTAACCATGTGGCTGTACACTCAGCTGAAACTCCTTTTTCTGACACTGGCTATTTCTCATAGCCCCCAGAAAACAACCTGGAGAGTCTCTGGTTGGTTTGCCCAGCTGCCTGTAGCCTCAAGAGCCTGTGCAGTCAACAGGCAAAGGGAGCCGTTTGCAGTTCAGTGTCAAATGCTGTTCATTAACCCTGGCTGCTCCCCAGGGTGATGCTGGTCACATGGCAATATTTATGTGACAGTAGAGTGAGGGACCTGCTTGAGATGGAGGGGAAGGGGGAACAAATCAGTGAATAATAAGACAGCCTTTGGCCTAAGGAACCTACAGGACCAGGGGGAAAAAGGGGATGGAAGAAGGGCAAGGACTGAGGTGCTTCAGGTGGTGGTTGTGTGTTATAAATGCCTTGAAGAAGAAGGGTCTGATTTTTTCTCTCCTGTCAGCCTATGCAACCAGGCTTTGGTTTCATTTGTAGTGGTGTAAATCACAGATAGATGCGCTGACTTCATTCAGTGCAGTGACAGCACTTATTGCTGTCAGGGTTATTGACTTAAGAGTGCTTATTCCACTTACAACCTGGCTGAATAGAAGCCAGCTTGAGTCTGGGGTGGAAGTCCAGGTCTGGCTGGTAGCTGGCTGTGTTTTCCAGTTGTTGGCTCTCTATTTGGTCTAGTGAGAAGCAATTAATCTCTCAGTGAAATGGGCACTCCCTGTTCCTGACAGCATTGGAGGTCTCTGAGCATCTTGTATGAGCGGGACATACACCAGTGGCGTTGCTCTGTGCCCAGTAATGTCTGTGTGAAACCAGTCCCTTACGGCCCAGCAGCCTGGCATCCCCCAGCCCTATGGAGTTGGTGTGGCACCACCAAGGGCAGGATTTCTGCTCTGCTGTGTGAACAGAGCTGAGGTACCTGTGGCAGTGTGCAGGGGCTGTTCCTTTTTTACTAGCAGCCTTAGTAGCTCACCTCTTTTTTGTGTTAAAAATAATTCTTGCGTTATTTGTCATGTACTGTTATTATTTTTAATTTTATCATAGTATTTACGAAAAATAATTGTGAAAAAACTCAGCCACTTCTTTTAAGTTTACTTTAATCACATCTGATGTGCAAGGCACCAAAAATCTCACATCTCACACTTTTTTCTTTTTTTTTTCTTTTTTTTTCTTTTTTTTTCTTTTTTTTTTCTTCTTTTTTTTTTTTTTTCTTCTTTTTTTACATTTTTCTTCTTTTTTTTTTTTCTCGAAACCAACTAGGCTTTGGTATGGTAAAGCTCAACCGTGGGGACTGTAGATGCTTCAGACCCATGAAAGATCCTCTTGTAGCACAATGTCCCTACTTCTGTGACATGATGCAGTTCAGCAACCCAGTTCCAAATCCCATCCTGTCTGGTCACTGGAGTTGTGTGCTTGGTGGCAATGTGCTTGATTTGGGGATGCAAGGTAGGGTGTGGAATGCTTAGTCGGTATTATCTTCTCTGTTTCATTCCACTGGTTGGTTGGTTTTAAATCTATTTTGGATGCCTACTAATTCCAATAAGAAATTTCTAAAAGAACATCAGAAAAGCCGTCCACGGTATTTAAATCACTATGGTAATGTGACTGAGCTCATGCGGCTAAGAGATTGCAAATCATTTTCAGATGCCGTCAGCATCTTTTTTTTGTGTGTGTGCTTGTCTATGTCCTCCCATGACCATTGCTTGGAGAGACATGTACACACTTGAAGGATTTGCTTTGAGGGGAGGGCTCAAATATCAAAGTGGAAAAAAATCATTCAAACCTAAAAGCTGACCATAAAGCCCAGCACATCATTTTCAGAAGCAGAACATTATTGTTACTCTGCTGACAAACTTCTTTTGAGGGCAGCAGCACAGTCCAGCACCATTTTAGATTTGTCTTGAAGCCGCACGTAACCAAAATAAATATATGGTTACATAAGAAACTATATTACGTTCATACTCCTGGCTTCCAAGTCTAATTGTAAAGTAAGCACAAATCCAGTATGTCTGCCCTTACGGAGGTAGAGGGCCAACCTCCTCCCACATGCGATCCAGTTGGTTCACACCTGGGATAAGTGGGCCAGCCAAGTGGAAGGAAGGTGGTTTTGTCCCTTCTCCTGTGGTCCTCGTGTAAGATATGGAGGCCCTCTGTGGAGGTGACAACAAGGGGACAGGTAGGGAGAGGCACTGAACAGGCTCTGGAGAGCTGGCACGTCTCAGGGAGGGCAGTATGTAGGTTTTGGATGTAGCCCAGCTTGATGTGAGTAACTGAAGCCCAGAGGATTACACTGCTCACATGAATCAATAATGATTTATACAGCTTCACTAGCATGCCAGCAGCAATGCCTATAGTTATAGTGACTTAATGCTGCGCATGGTACAAGCCTTTTTTCTGCTGCAAGATGACTGGGGAAGAGTTATGTTGCAAAGCTGTGACAAACCTGCACTTTTAGAGCTAGGCTTTGAAACTTGGCAGCAGATAATTGTACTTCTTTGCCCCTGAAGGTGTTGTGAAAATATATGAATCATTGTTTGTTTCCAGAGTGCTTGGACACTTTAACTTCAAGTGGGATAGTAAAACCCATGAAGGAATCCAGTTTGCTTCAGAGCAGAGATCCTCTTGAAAGACAGACCTTGGCCCGCAGAGGGGAAGGATCTGGCTGTGTGGCTGGCACGATGCAGAGAAGGACAAGGAAACATACAGCAAGAATAAGCAGGCAAAAGACTTTGGATTTTCTGAAGTTGGCAGTCTCTCAGCTTTAATCAAGCACAAATTGTTCAGTTCTACACAGAAGGGACTGGATGATGTTCACTGCCATGATCCCCCTATGGAAACAAAATCAAGGGTTCTCCCCGACTTCTTGGCTAGGGTAGGATACAGCAGGCACAGGGTGAAAAAAAGCTGGTAAGATGAAAGGGCATTTTCCATGTCATAATGTTCAGAACAGGACTTTATAGCCTCTGGCCATAGGATACTATAGAGTGCTCAGTATTCTGTCCCCGTTTCTAGACGTGGAGTGTAGTAGAACAATGTATGTTGTGTGTGTCTATGTCATGGTTTAGCCCCAGCCCACAGTTCAGCCCCACACAGCTGCTTGCTCACTCCCCCTGCCTCGGGGTGAGGGACAGAATCAGAAGAATAAAAGTGAGAAAACTGATTGGTTGAGATCGAGACAGTTTAATAGGCAAAGTAAAAGCTGTAGAGCTGTACAAGCTGTAAAACAAAACAAGGAGTTCACTCCCCACCTCCCATTGGCTGCAGGTGTTCAGCCATCCCCAGGAGAGCTGGGCTCTGTCACACAGAATGGTTACTTGGGAAGACAGATGACACCGCTCCAAAAATTCCCTGCCTCCTCCTTCTTCCCCCAGCTTTATACTCTGAGCATGATGGTGTATGGTCTGGAATATCCCCTTGGTCAGTTGGGGTCAGCTGTTCCAGCTGTGTCCCCTCCCAAATTCTTGTGCACCCCCAGCCCACTCGCTGGCACGAGAAGCAGAAAAGACCTTGGCTCTGTGTAGTTGCTGCTCAGCAATAACTAAAATACCCTTGTGTTATCAACACTGTTTTCAGCCCAACTCCAAAACACAGCCCCATACCAGCTACTGTGAAGGAAATTAACTCTGTCCCAGCCAAAATCAGCACAGCCTGTATATGTGTGAGCTCCTAAAGAAAGGACACTGCAGAAGAGAAGGTAAATTAAATAAAATCTGAGGCACCTGAGCAGCAGGACAGTGATGCTATAAAAGCCATTGTGGAGGTGAATGTTGTCAGTATGAGGGGCCACATGTTGACAGAGGATAAGAAGATAGCTGAAGGACAAATGAAAATGGCACCTACCTCAGACAACCAAAGTTTGAAATCTCTTGACAAAGATGACTGGTAGCATCAACACAGTGGACAGTAAGGCTCAGAGAGATGATTCCAAGGTCCTCTAGTTAAGGCAGAAGTGAACTGAGACTAACCCCATGTACCTAGACAGGCTGAGACCCGAACGATTGGAAAGCAGCTTTTAGAAAAGACCTGAGGGTCATGTTGATCAAGTTGACCACTGGTGCCCTTGCAGCAAAAAAAGCCAACAGCATCCCAGCCTTAGTGTGTGGACACATCTGGAGTGCTGGCCTTCCCAGTACAAGAGAGGCATGGCCGTACTGGAAGGGCTGCATCTTGGAGCATCTGGCATATATGAGCAGAGGGTGAGAGAGCTGGGGTTGTACAGCAGGGTGGTCTTATCAGTGCATATAAATACCTGATGGAGGAGCGAAAAAGACAGAGCGAGACTCTCTTCAGTGCTGCCTAGTAAAAATACAAGGGACAATGGATGCAAATTGAATATAGGAAATTCCATTTAAACACCAGAAATATACTTTTTTCTTTTTATTATTGTGGCAGTTGATGAACAATGAACAGGCTGACTAGAGAGGTTCCCTCCTTGAAAGTGTTCAAAACTCCACTGATCACAGCCCTGACCAAGTTGCTTTACTAAACCCTGCTTTGATCAGAGGTGTTGAACTAGGTAGTCTCCAGATGTCCCTTCCAACCTTCACCATGCTGTGATTCTGTAACAGAACACAGCTACTCTGAATCCCAGGATAAGGTTCACAATAAAATAGTTACCAGGATCTGGGACATCTGCTCTTTTTTCATTAAATGCTGCCAACAGAAATAGACGTTTGGGTACGAGGGCTGCATGTGAGCAGTATGTGTGGATACCTGGAGAATCCCTCCATGTCAGGCAAGCCAGTGCATCTGGACAGCCTGCCAGAAGAAAATGTGAAAAATTGCTGAATTCCACCTAGACAGAATTTCCAGCTGGAAAAAAGAGGACGTGTCAGGGGAAACCTGGTCATGAGCTATTCTTGCCTCCAGGATCTTATGCTGAGACTCTGTAAAGGACAGTTTCTCTTAAATAAATACCTAATCAAACAAAGTCTTTGCACACCAGAAGCAGTTTATCACTTGATTCTATAGTGGGTTACTTGCTATTCATCAGTCTGTATTCTTCCCTTTAAAAGTTCTTAGCTATTCCAGTCATCAGAGAGAGGCTCTGCTGCTTTTGTCACACCAAAACATCCAGCTTCTAAGGGCACAATTTGTGCATTTGTGCCATTAGTTTAGTTTATGCATGTTGCTTGAGAAAAATAAGCTGTAACAAAACTAAGTTTAGTCTGGGGGATAGTTTTACTGCTTTTTATTATAGCTGTGTCATATAGTTATCTATCTCTCTATCTCTACCTACCTACCTATCTACCTGTTTCACTCCTCTGCAGTACCATGTCTGCAAACTACATGAATGCAAAATGCTGCAAGCTGGGTGACCTCCCAGGCAAGAGAGGGACAGGAACAATCGAGGAGCTGACAATCTGCGTTCAGTAGTTTGTTTCTGTACAGGTACATGGATCTACTCTAATCAGCAAATACTTTCCTCCCGCTGCATACAGAAGTGCTCGGTCTGTCAGGTAACAACTCATTTGCAGCAAACCCAGGTCAGCTCTACTCTCAGTGTGACCACCTCTAGAGGGCAGTGATTGACTGATTAATGTTTGTGCTGTAATTGAAGGTGATTACTGGATTATCCTGGATTAATCTAGTTGCAATGCTGCAGCTCTTTCACAGAATACAGCTACACTGCAGAAAGGTGCCATCTGACAAGGAAAGGTCTCTGTCCAGTCGAAGTAATAGCAGAAATGTGGCCAAGTAATGTAGCAGAATTCAGCCCAGGCATTAGGACGATCTTATAAACTGTCACAAAATCTTTAATTCTTAGAAATACTAGAGACTTTAATTTCTAGAAGAGCATATTTTTGTGCTGTTGCTTTCAGGAACCAATCCATAAATACATTTAAACTAGAGCAAAACAGGGAAGGAAATCCAGTCAGTCAGCATCAATTGCTCTAAACTTCCAGGTTTACACTAACAGCTTGCTCTGGTTGGCTTCCAGCAAAGAATGGACCCACTGTATGAGCCAGCATCCCAGGGATGGGGGGACAGTACCTTCATTATTAACATCATATGGTGCAGGAATTGCTCCCAGGGAGAAACAGCTACCCAGCCCCACCTTTCACATGCTTCATCTTCCTCATGTCAGGTAAGAAATTAGTGGCGACGTTTCCTGCAGCATCTTGTGATGTTGTGAGTGGTCCACATGTGGCCCTGCTCAGCTCCCACACTATTGGTTTCTGTCTGAAGAATATCACTCACCCTTTTGCCCCAGACCATTGTTATCATTTTGCTGCTTAGCTGCTTTCTTTAACTCTTCCATATCCTTTCTCCTGCTGCCAACGAACCAAACTCCATTTTACTTCAGAGAAAATCGTGATCAGTTGTGGGAAAAAAAGTGTGAGGTCAAACCAGAGTGTCAGGACAGATGCATTTTTTCCTCTCATGAGCATGTCTTTGAATTTAAGCTGCTGCTGTGCAGTCAGTGCTGTGCTATGTTGCCACATTTGTAATTAGCTCTGCAGCTGAAATACGTGCTCTGCAGCCAAGATGCACACTTTGCAGCTCTGTGCTCTGAGTACCATGCCACAAGGGTTCATGGGTCAAAAAGAGTTTACTTCAGTGACAGGTGACATCAGCACACATGTTTTTGGCAATGGAAGGCAGTGTGAAAACATCTGCACCACTCCTTTTCCCCTCTTAGCACAGAAAGACGGGGCTGGTTCTGAGTTTGTTACCTTTATATTCAGCATTGACTCCAAGTAGTGTAGCTAGAGGGGATGGAAACACAGTCCACTCATTTTCATTTCTCTCTTGCCCATTTGAATTAGGACCAGGCTGGTATTGGCCCAGAATTATTACTATTTACTTAGTACTTTGAGATCTCTTTGTATGGCTTTATTGCCTCTCGTCCATTAGCTTGAGCATCACTGTGTCCGTAGCACAAAAGACCCTGTCGTGCTTCTTGGCCATCTTCTCTGCTCACGGCCATCTTGGGCTGGGAGCCAATGGCACAGGCACAAAAGATAAACAGTCTTTTTTTATTTCCAAACACATCCTTCTGCATCATTGCATGATTGTTACAGAAGAGGCTTGCATTTCAATAAGCTGTCCTTGTTTGGGATTTTTGGGTTTTTTTGCATGTGCTTTTTATGGATTCGTACATGTCATGACCCATCATAAGCACTTTATTCTAGCACAAAGAACTTTTTTAAAGTACATATATGGAGAAACTGCTAGTAGGAAACTTAACACTCCTGAAGAAAGTTATTCTCTTCAGTTTTATACGCTATCTTCACTTCATGGGTTTTGTTTCTCAAAATGTATCTAGCTGCAAGGAGTCATCTTAAATGGAAGTGACACAGCAAAAACTACTTCGATAGCTTGCAGGTTTAAAAATAGCTGTCTTAACATAGCTTTTCCTTCCAAGGTAGAATGTACCTTCAATTAGAAAACGTGTGCATATTGTTAATACAGGGTCTTTTTCCATAGTTCTGTCTTAGAGTGATTTGTCTGCTCTCCAGCTCTCTATATCTACGTGAAAATAGGCAGGAATCAGATTGGTTTCTGAAATTCCCTCTTATATATTGGCTGAAAATCTGTGGTGGTAATTTAAAAATGTTTCCCCTTCTCTAGACAAATTATGAACATAACTGCAACAAAAGTAATGTTGGATGATGATCTTGAAGGTCTTTTCCAACCAAAATGATACTATGATTCCTTGGTTCTATGTTCTCCTTGAACTAGTGATGTAGTTATAAAATGCTGGGTGTTGGTTAATGTGATGGAATGCAATTCTGTTTTCAGACTGGTGTCAGAATTGGGCCAATTTTATCAGAAGAGTTTGTTGTCTCAAGAAATTAATATAGAGTGAAGGCACCATAATTCGGAATATCTCCATTGTTTATCTCAGAACCATATGAGTCACCTGACTTGTGGAAATCATCTGTTTGTAAAAAAAAAAAAAAAAAGTTTTCATTTGAAAATAAGAAGTTCTTGGATTATTTCTTAGAATTTTGGGACAAACCTTTCAAAACTGGAAAAAAAAAATCAACTTTTTCTAATTTCAGTGTTGTCTTTATTTCCTGTACTAAACCCAGAACTAGCCTATTTCTGTTAACACACTGACTGTTTAGTGAAACTGAATATTCCTTGTAATCAGAGTGTATCAAGTCACATGACTTTACTTTATGACAGCTCAATCAAAAGTTCCTGAGGATAGGTCTACTGCTTTGGCAGTAATGCCTTCTGGACCTTTCGCTGTTCGTGTTGATTTATGAGTGATAAATGTGTAACATTGTGTAAGGAATCAGTGGTCAGTGGAAAGGGTGACATAATTTGAAGAGGCTGGAAGGTAGAGTTTCCACGGGACAACTTAATGACAGAGAGGGAGACTTCTGTGACTTAGACCCCAGTGATGTAACAGTACTGCTACATGTTTTAGCAGAGGAAGGAAAAGATTAGAAGTACAAAACAGCAAAACTAGCAAGCATGTGTATTGATGTGTTGCTCCTAAGATTTTAAAGACAAGGCCTGACAAACCCAAATATAGTTTCCTCAGGCAAGGCTGATGAAGAGCAACATTGCTCAACACACAAGTGAACCCTTGCAACTCCTGATCGCTAAATAAGAACTTGATATTAAAGCAATTAACAAAAACACTGAGGCAGCTCAATTGATTTGCAAACGAATGTTGAAAGAATTACAGAAATTACTTGACAAAGCATGAGGCAGCAGGGATGCAAATTTATCTTTCTCTTGGATGGTAAAGAAAGACCTTCATGTTTTGTGTCCTTACCTCCTCCAATTTGTCTTCCTAGTTGAGAAAATCACATTATGTTTGTTTATTTATTTATGGTTAAGACAAGAAAGACTCCTTATGAATTCCTTGTTGCCCTAACTTATTTATACTGTCAGTGTAATTAAACCACAGTAGTGCTGAGGATGTCTGTTCCTTGGGCACTCTACCCACAGAGCAACCACCATATACCTTTTTCATTATCTGGGAAGCTTCTGCCTCCAGAAGGTGTCAAAAAGGTATCTGCAAGTTGTTTTCAGTTCTAAGTCAATTTAGAGAAGGAAAGTAAATATTAACCCTTCCCTTCCCTTCCCTCTTTTTGTTCTGTTGGGGTTTTTTGGGTTTTTTTGGTGGGGTTTGTTTTTTTTTTTTTTCCAGCAAAAACCCCACTGAATGCTGGTAACATATGTTCTGTTCTAAGGTCAGTAGCAACCCATGAAGACTCAGATCT
>JANHGN010005456.1:0-24751 GCA_024605025.1 Megaceryle maxima | reverse complement strand
CCAGCAAAAACCCCACTGAATGCTGGTAACATATGTTCTGTTCTAAGGTCAGTAGCAACCCATGAAGACTCAGATCTGAGTCTTTCACACCTCCTAGTCAGAGATGATAGTTGTGTGTTTCAGCATCCATTTCTGAATTCTTTTAGATTGTACACTTTTGTAGAAAAAAAAAAAAAAGCAGTGGTAAATTTATTTTGAATTGGAAAAAGTGCCTATTACTTATCTAAGAGGAAGAGCCACAACTTCACAGTAGGTCCAGGTGGCACAAAAGTGGCTGGAGCTTTGTTATTGGTGAAGAGTGGAGACCTTAAATGCAGATTTTAGTTCCAGGTCTTGAAGCCAAAGGAGATGACAGTAGGGCTGCATTTCTGCTCCTACTTTTTCTGCATCCCACTGTCCTACTCACTCTTGTGAGGTGCTGAGCTTCAGCCATATGAGTCTCAGCCATCTTCCAGGCTTCACCTTGTGTTGTGAAATACTGAAATTCCTATTTTACCAGCATTCAGCTGTCTGTCATCAGTTTACAGTGGCACAGCCCATCTCTCCTACCAGGCTCATCAACACCAAATGTAGTGACAGAATGGAGCCCTGCAGAGATCCTGCTTAAAGACCTTGAGATAGGACCTGTAAAATCTCCCAAATGCCTGTGAATGCTGCCTTGTGTTTTTCCAACAGGAAAAAAAACCCAAAACCACAAAGATACTGAGTGTCTAGAACTGCAGTAGCTGGCCAGCAACACCTCACATTCATGTTTAGCAAAGGTACCCCACAAATCTAATAGCATCTTGTGGCTAGATCATGGTCATAATTTCCTTTTTTTTCCTGAGATCCTGCATACATGTTTTAGACACCTTAGTCAAGTACTGCTATGTCCTTGGCCTTGTAGCCATAAGCCACTGTTAAGCAGATAGAATCAGAGAATCATAGAATAGTAGGGGTTGGAAGGGACCTCTGCATTGGGTCCAACCCCCCTACCAGCACAGGATCAGCAGGGCAGGCCACACAGAAACAGGCCCAGGCAAATGTTGAAAGTCTCCAGAGAAGGAGACTCCACAAGCTCTCTGGGAAGCCTCTGTCACTCTCACAGTGAAGTTTTTCCTCATGTGGAGGTGGAAATTCCCATGTTTCACCTTGCTACCATTACCTCTTGTCCTACCACACAGCACAACTGAAAAGAGACTGGACCCTTCTACTTGACACCCACCCTTCAGATATTTGTAAACATTAACAAGATCCCCTCTCAGTCTTCTCTTTTTCAGGCTAAACAACCCCAGGTCTCTCATCCTTTCCTCATAAGAGAGGAAATAAAAGGTAGCACTATAAAACAGCATAGTCCAGTTCTCTTCCAGAAGAAGCATTTTTAGCCATGTTTCAGCAGTCTGGCGTTGTTTGGCTCTGCTCTTTTGATTCTGATGCTGCTCTAGTATCCACAGAGCCTGTTTAGACCTCTGCAGCTGCCATCACTGTTCTGTTACCTCTTGCAGTAAAAAAGTCCCAGCCTGCCAGCTCCAGCCTGCCATCAGTGTGGGTGCTGGTGAGGTTAATGCCTATTTCTGCAGGACTACACCAGGCCATACTCCCACATCTTCCTGTGCTGAGAGATGCAATAGAAATACTTGCTTTGCTTCCCCTTGTTCTCTGGGGCTATATATCTGTGTTGTGCTCATGATAAAAACCAGCCTCTTATTCTCCATTGACTTTCCCCCCCTTCCCGCTGCCTCAGTCAGGGAGTGTGGCAAAAACATGCTTTGCAATGAACTATCCTGATCTGGCACTTCATGGGAGCTCTGCAAAATTCTGTGGCCACCTTCATCTAGGAAACAAGCTGTGTTGCAATATGATTAAACTTGTGTCTTTCTCTAGTCATTCTGACCAAAGACAGATGATGAAATCAAAGCCTTTTCTACCTGGCTGGCAAATGTTTTCCACCCATGGCAAATCTGAAATTTCCTTTTACTGTCCATTGCTTGAAGGAAGAGTTTTTGGCAAGTCAGAGTGAAAACTATTTTGAAAGTATTTTGCCTATCTGTTTGGAGAATAAAGTCACTATGAAATAACTGTTAAGGAGCCTTCACAGCTTGTAATTTTAGACCCCCAAATGGGTCTACAATTGCTGCATGAATCAATTAAAAGCTGAGATTTAAAAAAGGTGACAAAAGAGAAGATAAGTGCATTCTAGTGAGGCAAATAGGGAAAGAAATAGGTTCTCTGTTACTGCTTAGGGGAAAATAGGCAGCTTGATGGCTCACACTTCATGATAATTTCAGTAACTGAAATGATGCATCTGAAAACCTTTAGTTCTTGTGAGTAGCTTTACAAAACACTCCTTTTCTAATGCTGATCTTACAATAGTGTTGGTCGATTGAAATGTACTAATTAATTCCTTCCTGAAGTTAATGCCGTCCTTTGAAAGTTATTCCTGCTGTCCTTGAGAAATAAAGTTTAAAAAAATAATGATTCAGGACATCAGGTTTCTGTACTACAGTTTGCAAAAGTGAGAGGTTAGAGGAATGGTGATGCTGATGCAAATCTTTGCACTCCCATGGCTGTCTGAATCTTGAAAGAAAAAAAAACAGCAAAACCCTAAACCTTTAATTATAACCTAATCATCTTCATCAGAGCAATAAATATAACAAATGTGAGGCAAGTATGTGTGTGAGAGTGCAGGACAGAGAAAGGTTTAGGGCAAGGATCAGTGGAAAATCTTTAGAAATGATGTAAGAGAAAGCAAAGGCAGGGATTGGAGTTTGTAGCCTACAGCAGAGACTATAAAAACTCTGAAAGAAAGCTGAACATTAGGGATAAGTTAGGGGAAAGAACATAGCAGGACCACTAAGGTTGGAATTGCTTGTATCCAATGCAAGGTAAGAGAAGTGAGGACAGAGGTGGGTTGGGGATGTTTTGTGCCTTCTGCTCTGTTTACAGAAGCTTTCTTCCTTTTTGTGCTTTCTTCCTTTTATTATTTTTCAAGGGTTTTTTTTATATTAACAGACATACACAAGCTATACACATGCCCATGTCTGATGGGAAAAGCACAGCTTCTTTTCCCAGTTTGGGATTAAGATAATAAGATGCCTATTACCTAGTATTTTGATACTAAAACAGAGCTAATAATATCCAGCATAAATTTATTTCCTTCAGTTAATCAACCAATATTTGAACAAGATGTGTCAGTGCATTTTACAACAGTGTTTAGTTACTTCTATGTTTTTGCAGTGCTTTAGAGTAAATTGCTGTCTGTTTATATTGTTATGGATTTTCCTCTGTATATGTTATTGACAAATGCATATTACTTCTTAAAATAAGCTGAAGAGCTATGACAGAATATTTCCTGTGCATTACTAAATATCCTATATAATATACAAGTTTGCTGTATGTAATACGTTGTAAAACACAAGATAAATGGTTTAGGGAAAGTAAAGATCTGCAAAAAGGTTTTATTGGATATTAGATAAATGTCAATCCAGATTCTGCCACATTCCTGCAATAACAGAATAACACTGCAAAAACATTCCTACACTAACAGAATAATTACCATTATCCAGTGATCTGACTACTTCAGCTTTGTGCCACTGTAAATGAAGGCAGACTCTGATTAAGTGATAGTCATTGTACTTTCTCCATTCTGAGTTCAAAACTATTTCACTGTTTCTTTTTGCCTCCCAGACTGGAGTTGTACAAGTAAATACATGTGAATAACCTTTGGGTTACATGTCCAGAGGCTACAGTAAAGTTCAGAATCCACTAATTTTTG
Source organism: Megaceryle maxima (assembly GCA_024605025.1). Classification (NCBI taxonomy): domain Eukaryota; kingdom Metazoa; phylum Chordata; class Aves; order Coraciiformes; family Cerylidae; genus Megaceryle; species Megaceryle maxima. Next base: position 20,997 of record JANHGN010005456.1, on the reverse strand, counting down.
AAGCACAAGCACACAGTGCCTTTAGATTTCCTTACTTGGTTTTTCAATTTGGAATGACCATCCTCTCGTGGGGAGTGCAGAGCTGAAAGGTGAGGAGCTGCAGGGACATTTTGTGCCCCTGCCCATGAATTCACTCAGGAAACCTGGGGCAAATCATTGCATTTATCTGTCTCTGCTCACCTTTATTCAAAATGCAGCTCAACATACTTTCCTTGTAAAATACTTTGAACATCATGAGAAATAACAGGGGGGGGAAAAAAACCCAAAACAACCAACCAACCAAAAAAACCCCAAGCAAATTTATGGTCTAAATGATGGGAAAACTGCAAAATATATCTGGCTTGATTGGGTGTTCTTCAGTATTCATAAATACCTACCACACTGATTTCAGCAGATTTTAGGGCTTCATTTTCACTTTTGGAATGAATGACAAGTGTACCTTTCCAGGCTTCTTAAACAGAAGAGAAAAAAAAAAAAAAAAAAAAAAAAAAAAAAAAAAAAAAAAAAAAAAAAAAAAATTAAGAAGACAGTTGTAAGAGCTCTCTTGATGACCCTGACAAAAACTGCAAGCTTTTCTTCTTAGTCAACCCAGAGAAACAGATTATTCCTTAATTTCCATTTGCAATGCCTATTCACTAGGAGTTTTCTTCTTCGTGTAATATCCTTGATCAGAATATTTAAGTGTTTATCCAGTAAATCAGCATCAACATTTGAGTCTCGTTAAGAAATTCCAATGCCATTCTTGTCTCTTAAGAGCTTATCTTGAAGGTGTTTCTTGAAAGACACTTTTACTAGAATTTAAATGGTCTGTGCTTTTATACTGATAACATATTCTGCTAATATACTCTTCATAACAGGTGTGAAGAACTTCTACTTATCACTCCAGTGCTGTTAGGAAAGGTGATGGGTTTTCTAATATAGAAAATCACAATATACTTATTGATTTTTATCAATAGAAAGGTTTCTTATTTTTACATCAAATACTGAAGATGGCACTCTAACAATGAAAAGTTTTTAGTTCTCATGCTACAGATGAAGGAAGGAAGCTAAATGGTAAGTTGTTAGAAACATTAAGAAAAGTTGGCATGTTCAGTCAGTACATGGATAAATAGTGTAGGGTTGAGAGTTTGTTGGCAATGAAGAATAGTCTAATAAAGTTTTGTTTTCTATTGTGCATACCAGGAATGCTGTGGCTTGCTCAGTTATCTAGCTTAGGAAAGGTACAAATAGTTTCTTCCCATTAAGAGATATTTTCTTACACTTCATAGCATTCTCCTTATTTAATAGTCCCTAGGTTTCTAGATGGGCTTTATCACTTCTGTTTGTGTCTCCTGCTTCATGATTTCCTACTTTTATGGTAGTGATGTGGGTTTAGAGTTCTTGATTTCTAAAATCTGTTGCTAAAAATGAATTTATTACACAATGTAGTCAGTCTAGTGAGATGTCCAACCCCTTCCCTTCCCTTCCCTTCCCTTCCCTTCCCTTCCCTTCCCTTCCCTTCCCTTCCCTTCCCTTCCCTTCCCTTCCCTCCCTTGAAAATTGTCCTCATTTGTACTTCATGACCATTTGGTTTCCTGCTGTCTAATCAAATGAAGAGATTACTGACTGTTCTTCCACAAGAGTTTGTCCACCTTTGTCAGTTAATTTTTTCCTGAGCTGTGGTCGTCTTAATAGACACAGCAAGGCTGTAATTGTTTGTACACTTTCTGAACTCTGTGTGGGGACTAGAGGGCTACATTTTCATCCTTTTTGTCACACTAACCGTGCAATTCATGCGCTGCTCCCACAAACATCATGTATTTTGTAGGCAGTCAGTGCACAGTCTAATCAAGCCCTGCAGGGACTAAGCCATTGCTGAATCTGTTTTATCTGAGTACAGATGGTAAGAACAGTTAAATACTTGAGCATCCTCTCACCGCATCTGCATCTACCCAAAGTGAAGCTATCAATAGCCAAGTCAGCATTTACAGTAGATACTTGAGTAAAATACAGGCAAAGATGATTATCATAGTGATATGAAAACACGTCAGGACCAAACGCTGGAAATCACATGGTTACAGTGAATGCAGTTGTTGAAAGGAAGGCTTTAGAAAGCTAATCTGAGGTGCCTTCTTGAGAAACCTTTAAGGAACTTCATTTTCAGAAAGTGGAACATCCTTAGTCTTGAAATACTGTCAAACAAAATGTTTCATTTGGGATCTAGGAATACCTAGGCACTATCTCAAAATCACTAGTCATATGCTTACGTTTGTGAATTTTAACTTCTCTCTGGTTACATCAGATGAAACCTACCTGCATCTATTTCTCTACATAGTTGGGAAACTGAAAACAGAGGGAAATTTACATTGTAGAAGTTGACAGTGTCTCTACCATATATCTAATAAAATATATGGCATTGTTTAAAAATCTATGCCTACTCCAGGAAACATATTATTAATTGCAAAGTGCCTGACACTGACTGCTTACATTTCATTTTGCCACAAAGTCCCATGCTTCAATGTCTTGCTTCAGTACCTTTGTAGAAAGTGGTGTGTAAGAAGTGCTCTGTATCTCATCTGTGGGATGAGAACAAAAACACCACTCTAACCTATTTTTGGACTCTGCTTTATTTTTTGAAGATGGGATTTGTTTTGATTTTTCTCCCTTTTCTTTGATATTTCCATGACTAGAAGATTACACTTGGGATATACATGGTCCCTTAGGAATTTCTGAAATCACTAGGACTGCTGGTATGGGTGTATTTTTTGGCTTTGTGGTAATTAATATGCTACAAGTTTTAAAAGTAGGGCAAATTTGTTTCAGCAGGAGCAGACTTATTCTCAGAGCTTCACTCAAGCCAGTTACATTATTCTTTTGGTAAGGTGCTCATCCATTATAATTTTTTTGGACAAGGTAAGTTCCCATCAGCTGTCCAATCCAAGACTAGTGAGGCCGATGTTAGGACTCAGCGGTACATTTGATCAGGATGTTAATATTCTATTTTGTGGCACTGGAGCAGCAACAAAATACCCCAGTAAGTGGCTTGCAGACACAGCTGTGATTTCGTCCACCTGGCTGGAACCTGCATGGTATGAAAGATCCTCATGGCTAACAGATGATGGAGGCTCACCAGTACCATGCTAGTGCTCATATAGCAGATAGACTGGAGTCCTAATGGGCACTGCTAGGAGCTACCCAGTGCCTATGGGACAGTCACCTGCTGGTTCTACATCAGGTCAGCTTGGCAGCATATAGCACAAAACCCCAAGGGGTTCTGGACTCAGCCACAATGTGCTCATTGCAAGAGCAAGGTCCTCATTTACAGGTGAGCTTGGGCATGTCCCGTGTTGGTATGAGCAGAGCATAGTCATCAATATATAGTGGCAGCTGCAGTGAAAGATTACAGTGTGAGGCATGATGTCTTGCCTCAGTTCTCTTCCTAACAGGCCAGCAAGAAAAATAAAGCTCTTGTGATTTATACTTGCGGAGTAATCTCCACAGTAATGTGAAATATGATAGTTCAAATGGGTAAAAACAATGACAGCTGTTACCATTTTTGACAGGCAATGGGTTTGGAGCTTGGTGATGAATTGCATGCTGTCTGGGGTTTGTTCAGCCCACTTATCTTCAGGATGTCATTTTGTTTTTTGTTTTGTTTTGTTTTTTTTTTCTTTAAAAGAAAAACATCTTCTAAGTCCTTTGGTTTGATGTTGGAAACTTAACAGTTTCTGCTTGCTTGGTAAAGAATTTTACTTTCTTGTGATCTTTTCTTGGAAAATGTCTCTGCGCAGATTCCTAAGAAAAAGTTTTGAATGTTTATCCTGCTTTGATAAGGTAGAATAATGTTCTCTCTTTTATCTTTCATTTTATTTTAATTGGACCTGCAACAAAGATACCTAATTATATGAGGAATTTTAGTTTTGACACATTTCAAGCTAAAATATCACTAAAACACATAAATATGTCTGAATTTCAGGCTTACAATTACACGTAGGGAAGGATAAACCATATTTTGTGTCAGATAACACCAGACCAGACCCTGAGATAATAAAGAATGTAATTATACCCCAATCCCTTGACTTATCTCTGTGAAATTGGTGTCAAGAAGTTTTCCAGAAGGTTGGAAATTCAATACAAGCGGTAAGGGCGCATCTTGCAAGTCCCACATGGCTGCCAGAGCTTTGCTTATTCTCCTTCAGTAACAAACACTGTCAAGCCTCACTTTAGGTCTTTCTTGGAATGGGTCAAAGTAAAATGTGGATTGGTGAAGCGATAACCAGTGCATGACTGGGAAAGCTCCTTCTGGCAGGAGGGCTGTGCTCACCCAGTTGCAACATATGAGTTCAAGGAGAAAAAAGAGCAACTGCTTTTAACAACTAAGAGCCTTTGACACAACTAAGGATGGAAAGCTAAGTCCCAGACTGGCAGAAAATGGAAAGCTAAGTCCCAGACTGGCAGAAGACAGTATGATTTTAATTATGTTTACATAGTCCTCATTGCACCCTTCATTTTGCAAATGAAAGAAAAGAGCTCAACTGCACCACTAGAACAGTTTTGCTTCTTTCTCCCACCTTGGTCCCATTGCACGTGAAAATCTGCACAACAGGATCTTGCTGGACTTAAGTTTTGCTCCCTTCTAAACCAGTGGCATTGCTTCTCAGCTACTTATTTCCATGGGTATCAGAGCCAAGCTTTAAGTCCTTACAATTTCCTCCGCTTCTAATTTCGCTGGCGTCAAGTTCTGACCAGTTAATCAAATGTCTTTTGTGTTGCAGGTGCCTTAATGTTTATTTTGATTAGTGTACCAGTTGCTATTTTTAGCTCTTTGGTCTTTGGGTTGAATGAATACCAGCACAGACCTTAAACCATAATAAACATGTGTTTTTAACCTTGCCATTTATTTTTATGTCTCTGTATCCAGATAATCAGGATGTGGTTAACTGTGAAGGTAGTTGACTACTACTTCAAATTTCAATGCACACCCACATACAAAAATATACATTGTAGAGGGTTACAGCTTTAAAAACACCCAGACAGACCCTTGTCTGATTGTAATGGCTCTTGCCATTGAACTGAGACACACTAGTACCACCTGGCTCACTGCCTGGACTTTGTCCTTTGATTCCAGTGAGCTAGGTCTGCTTCACCCCTGCAAAATAATCATCAGCTTTTTCCTCACTACTGATGCCTCATGGACAATATAAATAATAATAAAAAAATATATATAATGGGATTACCAAATAACAGAAGCACATGTAAAATGTATTGAAAAAGCCAAGCAAGAAACGGGGTTGAGAAACAGCACTACAAATGTATCTTTACTTTTTAAAACTGAATTGCTAACACTTATGTGGCTTTTCTCCTTTGTAGTGTGGGGAAAAAGTACAAAACCAAATGTTTTATACCATGTGTTTTCTGCCTGAACTAATGGGAAATTTTCTATGCAGAGATTAAAACAACTATCATACATCATAGAAATGTATTTATACATCCTCTCTTTCTGCTTTTGCCAAGCAGAGAGTCAGCAAAGAATGGCACAATCAGCATTGAATTATGCTCTGGGGCAGGACCTGGAGACAGAGTAATCAGCAAATTAGCAGATACTTTTGGCATTAGAGGCCCCAGCCTAATTCTCATTAACATCAGATGAAATACTCCACCTGATTGAGTTGGAGGCACATCAGGTTTTAAGAGCCAGATCCAAACAAGGGTTTAAACAATGTAGCATAAACCCACGGCCAAAGATAACCCCTGCAGCAAGCAGCTTCCTGAGCCTCCAAAAACTTGAGCCCTCCAGTGTTATTTAAAGGCTCTGCAGGCATCTGCAGTTCTGCAGCTGTGACGTGTGGTCAGAACCCCACCAGTCTGAGCAATATGTTTCTATGTAAGTTTTTCCCAAGTGTGGGAGCTGGCTAACTTTATTCCAGGATCCCAAGAAGATCCTGGAAGTTACAGCTACAAATAACTCGTTGAAGACTGGCAAGACACAGGCTTGCTTTCAAAGTGCCACTGAAGATGTATGTGATTTCTGTAACAGCTTTAAGCACCTAAACAGCATGTGGGGAGTTCAGGGTCGACATGGAGGGCTTTGAGCCAATGTCTTACCGCTTACAAGTGAGTATCTAGTTAATCTCATTTTAACACAAGTTTGCATCTGTTACTATTGCTGCTGCAAGAATTAGGCCACTGTGAAGAAAGGAATTAAAACATTTGTAGGGCTGTAAAGGAGCAAAGAGGAGGAAGCTGATTCTGCACCCAAAGGTGAAGAGCATACAGCTGGCACTATCTGGTTGCTGGGTTTTATTCAGTGACTCTGTAAGAGAAAATATATTAACATTCATGGGAACAGAATCTCCCTTTGCTTTCTTTAAGACCTTGGGAGGAAGGTTCCTCTGGGAATGCAGCTGTGAAGTCATTAACAGATAGTTCTCCTTTGCAGATGCTGCAGCTCCAGCTTGTTGCGGTGCATTTGGCCCTTGTGATTACCCTGCTGTGGTGGCACTCTAGCTCAGTGCTCCTTGTGGAGGCAGCTCCAGAGGTAGGTGAATGTTTCTGGAGGTTGTCACGTAACCCTGCTCTTCCTCAGGTTGGTTCTTGGCCATAGAATGTGGAAGGCACCATGGTACCCAAATGGTGTTTGGAAGGTGAACAGTCAATATTGACTCTTCAAGGGCAAAGGAGGAGCCCAGTGAAAAGAGTGAGGTAAATGGCATGACTCTGGGAGGACAGACAGAATGAGGTCTCATCCAGGTTCACACAACCACTCCTGAAACACCATGGGATTTTCTCTGTGTTAAAATATTATTCAGCAACTTTGTATAGAGAACTTCCTGAAGAGGGAAAGGAGGTGATGGTGGGGAGGAAGCAAACTCCTCTAACACTGAAAGGAAAGTTTCATTCTTACTCTTCAAGACAAATAATAGCACAAGAAGTGTGCAGCTTTCAGAACTCAAGGATATCCCTGAGAGAAGACATTCTGCAAAGAAGTTAAAAATTAGAGACAGAATAGACCAGGAGAGGAAAGTAGAAAATTAACTTACCTAAACTTGCAAAGGAAAACAGTGAATGAAATGGGAGAATCATCTCCTGTTTCATCTGAGATGATACGCACAGGTTGCACCTGAAAATACTTCTGCTGAGTTCTCTCCCCCCCACCCCCCCCCATCATCTTGACATAAAACAGACTTGGCAGGAAATGTATTTTTGTAACGGTTTCACACCATAAAAAAATCAAGGATCTAAAAGTTTAATCAAAGTAGCACTGTTTGGCTGTAGGGTCTTTACATGGGTTTGGGGGAACCACTCCCCACATCAGTGCTGCAGTAGCTGCTGTTCTGATGCCACAGAGACCTGATAGGCTGTCTCTATCAGTGATAGTGTTGTGTGAAAAGAATATCAGAAAATAACATCTTCAGAGGCTTCCTGATACAGAGACTTGCACTGGACCAGGGCATGTTTTAGCTGCTGATGGGCATGAATTTGTCTTTGAAACAGTTTAAAATCTTGGTATCTGTAATGTCCTTTGGCTGTGCATTCCATTTCATCTATGTGCTGTATTTAAAATGTAGCTGCTTATATTTACTTTAAATCCTCCATCTAGTGACTTCACTGGGTGGACTGAGGAGCTCTTTTTCTTGAGGAAAAAATTACTAGTCTTTAGTGACCTCTTTGCTGTTCATAAGTTTTTTTTAACCCTCCACTGTACCCTGTGTACCCTACACTTATCTCTGCCTATCTGTGAAGCTGTGCTTTGTTTAGTGGTTCACCACAGGAAATCTGTGGTCTACTTCTGATTAACATTTTAGCTGTCTCTTTACTTCTTATGATTCTATTTATCCTTTTTAAGACAAAAACAGACTGCACAAAGTACTCAAGAGCAGAGGCTATTTTTGACCTTCTAGTTTCAAGCGTTATTGTAGATACTTATCCCCACTAACTAAAGGGAAGAGTTCCGTATTTTTTAAAGGCATAATTTTGTTGCAAACCTCTATGAAAGTTTTATAACCCTGAAAGGGAACAGAAAGGATTAGTGCATTTGAGGCTCATAAAAAGAGAACAAAATGAGACCTTTTACAAAAGTATAAACAGTGCTGCATCATTTGTGTGATGCTTGTGGTCTTGTGCTCCCCCTTATATAAAGATCACAGTTTTATACACTCCATCACCCAGTTATGCCACCCATCAGCAGTGGGAAACATCACCACCCCAACTATGGTGTGGACCACAGTAGGGACAAGCATATTACATCATCCATGTGATGGCTTCCTTTACATTTGTACTAAACCCATTGTGTATGGATAAGATAGTGATGTGCTTCTAAAGATAGAGGAAAGCCTGCTTTAGAAGCATATACAAAAACTTTTGGTTAGAAATTTTTGTCTTAAATCACTGAGGATCAAGTGTTTGCCTTCTTGCTCCATCTCCTTTGAAGAGAGAATGAATTCAGCTTAACACGTGCTTTCAAAGACTAGCTGCTGCCCTGAGTTTTTCTCTTCTTGGCAAAGAAACTATTTCACTTTGATTTGTTTCATTTCTCTCTTGATAGACCCCAATATTCTCATCCAGTCTGGGTAGCAAAGTGGAGTTTGGTTTTAAAAAGGTGTTAAGCCCAGTGTCATAACTAAGGTTCAAAATGCTGTGTCCAACATACTGTTCTTTCCTCCTCCCTACATATCATTACTGATTAAATTCTCTGAATGTTAGTGCTGAGCAAGTTTATCCTGGGATATTTGTTTCATAACAAGTAATTAATTTGTCAGCTTTGGATGGAAAACTCTGTATAAGTTTTCATTACTATTTATTAGAATTAATTTTAAAAATGGAAATTGATCTCCTAAAAAATCCCAGGAAGGATATTGGAGTCTGGTAACGATGATTGCCTTTTTTAAAAGGATTAAATTACTTGGCTTATTCTTTAAGTGATACTAATCACACTGCTGAGATACAGAGAGTGGGCTGGCCTACAAAAAAGGGTTTGTGAAGTAATAATTTCTTATAATTCTTGCAATAATAATGAAGACTGGTTCAATTCTATTAAAAAAAAAAAAAAAAATTCTCAACCTTTGTCAAACTCCTGTGGGTGAAAAATGGCTGTGTTTTACAGGAGGAACTTTGTTTTAACACATTGTCCCAGGTTCAGTATCCTAGAGATTATGTATTTATAGGACTGCTGCTGTGACACTGGTTGAAATAGTTTTTCTGGAACTGGAGCAGCATGCAAACATCCCTGCTTCCTTTTGCAGCCTTTGGAGCCTTCTGCTGTTCTGGGCACAGGAGTACATCCCATTGCTAGTGAAGAGAAGTCAGCCACCAACCTAGCAGCCAAACTTTTCCTTCTTGATGAGCTGGTGTCTCTGGAGAATGAAGTAACTGAGACTAAGAAGAAGAGAAGCTTCCCAGGATTTGGGTCCCCAATTGACAGAATTTCTTCAACCTCTATGGATGCTAAAGGCAAACAGAGGTAAATTCTCAGGTGCTCCTACCAGGGATGATGCTTGAAGGAGGTGTTTGGTAGGTGTCCTGGATACAGATGTGTTAGCTTTAGCTATCAGCAGGTTTACTGGTCAGTTGTAAGGTGCCTCTGATCAAGGCACGAGAATCTTTTCAGAAACCATCGTGGTTGCATGGTGTGTAATCTTCCAGCTGTGATGAATAATACATGCATGAGTTCATTTATGCCTACAGTGCCGTGCAGCTAACAAAGAACATTCATGCACATGCCTTTCTTTAGCATGCTTCTTTCCACTGATGTGAGCTAATGTTTATTTTAAAACTGCCTTTTTTTTTTTATCCAGGGCTAAGCAATGATGATCTGGCTGGGGAGAGCCAGTGAGGGTAGGGCAAGGCTCAAGGGGCTGTTCACTATATCTGAAAGAGCTTAACTGTCTTGTTCTCTTCTTCTGGTAACTATCTTCTTTTGGATGGAATCCCCAACACCACAAAGTATTTAATAACATACTTAAAACTTAATCTGGAAGGGGAAAATATTCACAAAGCAAATCAACACTGCAAGTATTTTTTTCAAATAATTTTGCAATATTTTCTTGTTGTTTTTCCATTTATCCACCCAGTCTACTACTAGGACTTTTAGACTACAGCCAAAAGTGATAAAATACAAAATTCTTAAAAACTTGAGTAGAGCTTGAGTAAAACTTGAGTTCTTTATATCTCTTCAAGAGATCAAATTCAGCTCATTCTTTGTTTGCCTTTTAACATGCTTTCTCTTTCCAAGGGAAGAAATAGAAGGTCATGTTTGAAGCTGCAGTGCCTTTTTTGCAAAAGTACATGGTATTCCCAATTTGTCTTGTGCTTTTTGGGTGGAAATCTTGTTTCATTCTACGTGCAGTATAAGGAAAAAAAGCCAACATAAAAAAAAAAAAAAAAAAAAAAGGAAATTGTGGTGAAAAACTGTCCAAGTTTTCTAACAGCTTGTCTGAATAATGAGCTCATGCAAATGAGTGACATGCTACAAAAAATTCCACCTTTCCAGCATCATCAGCACCATTTGCAGTTTTGTGTTAAGATTATCCCTTTGGGGGAGCTAATTAAGTTTTAAGTTTGGGATTGATTCTTTTATTTAAACCATCTGAGCTGCTTTGATCATTGCACTGATAGTCAGTTACTACCAGCAGCATAGACTGCAGACCAGCCAAGTGCTCTGAAACAGCAGTGTACTAAGAGGAGTAAAACAGAGGACTGAGCACCCTGTCACTTTCCCGCACACAGTAGATAACAGCCCATTCCTGGGCCAGCTGAGACAGTTACCTTTAGAGACCTGATAACAACATTTGGAGTGTGAAAACTTAAATATATTCAGCCCCCTGAATTAATATAGTGTGTGTAGTGTCTGGTGACACAACAGAACCTTTTGGGGAAAGAGTAGATCAAATGTAAATATGCTTAACAGATTGTTGTGGCACCCACCAGTTACATGAGGGTCCAGATCCTAACCTTGCTCATCAGCATCAATTTATAAAGCTTTGAAAACATGGGAAAAGTACACAAGAAGACATGAGTCTTCAGAAGATGTAGAAAGGTCCATAGAAAGACAAAAAGATTCCCAGAATCTTAGAAAAAGCTGCTTTAAATAGAAAACATCACTTGGTCCCTAGGATGTGCTGAGAGAGGCACAGCCTGGTTTGGAAGATGGAACCAGCACAGAAGGCTGGTAAGGGAGCAGTGGCTGTCCTGGTGTGGCTCAGGATGGCCACAAGAGGGGAAGCTCCGCTGCTCCGACCTCCCTGCCCGTCCTGCCTGAGCTGCCTGACAGCCCTTCCAGCCCTGCCTGCACTGCCCTCCTGCCCAGCCTTTCCCATGGGCATGACTTCAGAATTCCCTTCTCTGGTGAACTACAGAAGATGATGGTGTTACAACTAATGATGCACAACCCACCCTACCCCCCTACTACCTACCCCCCATAATCCAATTTGGGAAATTAATTCTTCTCTTTATCAAGTCAGGCTCAGCATGATTCCATCAGCCCAAGTCTCCCATCTTCCCCCCACCAGCTTGTGCCTACCCCTGGGGGAAAAGAGCACTGCCACTGAGGCAACAGATTGAAGATCAGCCCTGTGGCTTAGTTGTGTTTAGCTGGATATGTAGGTGTTTGAGGAAGGGACAGCAAGAGCTATACAAATGGCCCCACTTCCTTGCCATGTTCTGTAACTGCTCCAGCATGACCAATGTGGTGCTCTCTCTGTATGTAGTATGTTGTCAGGTCCAATTTCTTGACCTCTTCTGAAAAGTAACTAGAAAAGAGGCACTGTGAAATGGGCTGCTTCAGCCCATACCCAGGAGGTGTGAGGAAAGGAAACTGCTCAGATAAGAGCATGAGCTAGACAGATAATTCTGGGCAGGGTGTGCAGAGCCCCACACAGGCTGAGTGAGCATGTCAATGCTAGCACGTAGTTGGACTTGAGAGCATCATAGCATGCTCTCCTGCTCTTTCCCTAGTCAATCTGCAGTTGCCAGTATGCAGAAGAAAAATTCTTTTTATTTATGTTCCTTGACAAGGACAGATAGAGAGAAGAGTTTATCTTTCAGGGCTTCTATTGGGTCTGCATTTCACTGGCAAGTGTTTCCAAAGGCAGAAGTTGAGGTTATTCTCAGCTGAAGAAAATCTCACCATTTCAACAGTTAATTAAAATAAAACATCTGCTGGTAGAAAAAGTGCTCAAAAATACTGGATTAAAATGAGAAAATGTTCGGTTTATATCTAAAAAAATGTAATAAAACACGTAGAACTTTTTATGCTTTCCTCATACCCGCATTCATCAAATCATCAGAAAATGTACTGTATAGAGCAAAAACCACAAAAACAAACCCTCCTCAATTTCAATCTCTTCAAGGGTTGCTACTATACAATTTTGAGAACAGTCCATTTCAGGATACCCACAGGAAAATCCTTCTAGGGTTTCTCTGCCTTGTCTCCAGTGTTACTGGGCAATATTTTGTACTTTCTTACTTATCTTTGCCTTAGTTGACCCTGGAGATTTCAAAGATCCAGGCTAATGGGTCACCTGAAATACATGGTAGTATGGATGAAACGATTCCCCTTTATACATGCAGTATATCTCCTTTCCTTTATGAATAGCAGTTAACCTGTGAAGTTATTTGTTTGCTGCCAAATAAAACCAGGGATAGTGGATCAACACCAGCCAGTCTGTAAAACAAGTGCAACTCCTGCCTATTATTTATAAGACAAGTGAAGCATCTTGTTTTTAAATGCTCACATCTGCTCCTGTAAAAACTGTTCTGTCTGAACAGTAAGTTGTTAGTGGGATGAATGGAGGAATCAAAGCTGTAGGAACACTTTGATTATTCCTATGATGTATTTCCCCAATTCTTTCCCTCCTTCTTTGCTTTTCATCCCCCCTGTGCAGAAAAGTGGTTGAGCTGCCTAAGAGACGGTTTGGAGTTCCTCTTGACCGAATTGGAGTGAGCCGTCTTGGCAACACCAAGGGTGAGCAGTTCCTGCAAGTAAGCCAAAGTACTCTGGGTGTGGGCAGGCTCAGAGAACCCCACCTGATCTCACTGCCATAGAGGTACTCAAGTCATGCCAGTAGGCTTGGGAAAAAGCAGCTTGGGGAATGATGGCTTCTTATAACATAGGTTGTGACTGTCAATTTACCTTGAATGCCTTAAATTACAACTTAGTACCCCCCTACAAGAAAACAAGTATTCCTAACATTCTACAACTACCTAAAAGGACTTTGTAGAGAGGCTGGTGTTGGTCTCTTCTCTCAGGTAATTGGTGATAGAACCAGAGGGAATGGCTTCAAGCTGAAACAAGGTAGGTTTATACTAGACACTAGGAAAAAATTCTTCACGGAAAGAGTGGTGGGATATTGGAATAGGCTGCCCAGGGAGGTGGGTGAATCGCCATCCCTGGATGTGTTTAAGAATCACTTGAATGTAGAGTTGGGGGATATGGTCTAGGGGTGAACTTGTGCAATAGGGTGAATGGTTGGACACGATGATCCCATGGGTCTTTTCCAACCTAGATGATTCTGTGATTCAGTAACATTTTCATCTCCTGTAGACCACCTTACATTGTGTTTGTCCAAGCCTTGCATTTCTGACATGGGAAAATGTAATGTTTACTGCTTTTCTGCTTACAGGTGCTTCTGTTCTGAATGGCTGATGCTGTATTGGAAACATTACAGAAACACAGAAGATGCATCATAGAATGTCTTGTCATTTATTAATGATACAATACTCAAGGAATTGACCTCCTGCAAAATCTGTTTCACATTGCATTTTACAAACGTTGCATTTACAGATAATAACAAATTCAATTCATCAGGTCAGAGTGCTCTCACAGTTGTGCACGGTGTCACTGATAGGAGGGAAAATATGTATATAGTTTAATTGCATGGCATTTAATTCTTAAACTTGCAGAAGTTCATTATCCTAGCAAGGACTGTTAGATTTTGTTTCAATTTTTTTTAATTGAAAATAAAACTTCCAGACATGCCAACAGCAGTCCATGAAAAGCAGACAGTTTGCTTTGCACATTTCTTTCAAGAGGGTGTGTGTTTGGTGGATGAAAGGAGAATTTAACAGTTGTGGGACAAACTTAGAGTTCATTTGAACTGCTGTTCAGGAGAAGATATCTACTGACTTTACTAGGAGTTAGTCTGAATAAGAACTGTGACAACACCTTAGTATTTGTCCTGATGTTTTTAGTAGTCTTTGTCTTATCTCTGCACCATATATAGGCATGTATTCATCATGTGGCAGATCCTGAAGTGTGGTGAGATTTCTAGCTGCTGCTTCTGAGCTGATGAATATATTTCTCTCTTTCCTATGAATAACATAGGATAGCGTCCAAATATGAAGTCATCTACTTCCTAGACCATCTGCATCATATGCCTTATTTTAGACTCTTGATGTGTGCATGGGGCATAATCAGACATCCAACACCAAAAGTTCAAGTGTTTCTCAGTCTGGTAAAATGTAAACATGTCTTCTCCACTTCATTCCAGAGTAAAACAGGTTATCTGAAATCTTATTTTATGCTTTTCACTTCTTTCCAGGTTATAAAATGTAGCTGAAAAGAGCTGTTTGCTGATATCTCAATGCTCAGATTCCCATCTGATGTTTTCTAAACCTCAGGGGCTTTGGTTCATGTCAGATAAATTCCTTGGATTGCTAGTCTTGGGTATAAATCATCCTTGGCATTGCAAAAGAAGATCCATTGAGAAAGGGATCATTCAGGATTAAGAAAAAAAAAAAAATTCTTTCCAAACACCCTGTGTTAGGCAGAGAGTAATACTGGAGATAGGAATTTAGTATTAATTTCCTAATCTTATATGAGGCACAAAGCTCCTGGCAATCGGCTAGCAAAATGGGGAAAAGTACAGTCAGCTGCAGGAAAAGAGCTGGGATGGCAGTGAGGCTTTGAAATTAAAACTATTGTGAAGATTGGGACTTTGGAGCAATAGCCCTGCTTCAGGCCATGGAGGGACATGAGGCTCCCATTCAGAAAGGCAGGTATCACCCAATTGATGTCCGAGAGGGGCAATGCTCAGCCACAGCAGGTGCCTTTACTGTGTCCTTCTTGCTTACAGCCCTGCCCTGAGACCAGGACTGGCCCAGCCACAGAAAATTTGTAAGAAACTTTGCTTTTCTTGACATCTCCAAGATGGGCTAATGCTGCTGAAAGCAGCTGCACAAACCAGTGAATCACATCAATAGGTGACTCTATCCTTCCCATTAAGCAGAGAGTTCTCTGGCGGAGTTACATTCCTCCTTCACTGGCTGAGTTGTCAGTACTCATGTGTGAGGTGAAGCACTGCAGTTGCTTTCCAGACCAAACTCTTGAAAGAGGGAGGAGGGAAGGGAAGGGAAGGGAAGGGAAGGGAAGAATGGAAGGCTGTAAATCCACATGGTAGCCTTGGGGTTTTGCTCCCTGCTTTTGCCCTGGTCCTGTGGCTCATTTTCTGCCTTTAAACTCGAAGGTGAAAGCTCTGAGACCTGGACTGAGTAGTTGCCCATAGCCTGAGTGGAGACAAGATTTTCTGTCTGTGCTAGAAGCAAGTCTACAAATGCTGTCTCAGACAAGCCCAGACCCTGTCTTCTGCAGTGCACTGCTACCGCCTGTCCTGAGCCTGCTCTCTGGTTTAGCAAACAGTTATCTTCTCGCACTGAGCTCATCCAGACAGTTTGCACATAATCTGCTTGCGAGGTAGCTGTACATATGAGGCATGGACAGATTATGGAAGCGATGGCATGACCACTCACACAGCTATCTGTCTAAAGCAGAGTGGACATAGTCATTGTGTGACATGTTTTGGGAGACTCGGATCAGAGGAATCCAGTAATACCACAGCAGCTTTGCAAAGACACTGCTGGATCATAGAAGTATTTTAACAGTATTTAACAGTTGACAGGTATTAGCCAGGGCTTCCAAATAAAGAAGGGCTTTAAAGCCTGTAAGTTTTGTGCAGAAATGCCCTCCATCTGAAGGGTGATGTGAAAGCAAAGCAGGACAGCGGTGTCTGGAGTGGTGTTATTTGGAACTGGGAGCTAGAAGCTTCAGTTCTGGTCTTGACTTCCTCTTCATTTTGTGGACTACTTGGGAGAAAGCAACAGCCTTCCAGTTCCTCTGCCCCATCCACCACAGAGCACTTTGAGACCTCCTGTGGCTTAAAAAACACTCTCTGAAATACATAAATTGGCAGGTTCTGTTTAAAATATGTCTGATGTCTGAAAGGCTGAACACCACCATTTGTTTTCCTAGACAATAGTGGATCGCTTCAGTCATTGTGCATAGCATAAAATAGGTCAACAAATGTAACATGATATACTGCAGCATCCATTCCATGCTAGATTTGCCCTCAGCTGCCTGTTTCTAAATTCATTCAGATGCTTGTGAGAATTTTTTGCTAATAAATCAACACGGTCTACTAGAATGTCTAAGGGAAATCCCTTTAATTATGGCTTGTGGGTCATTAACTTTATCAAGAGTGACTGCCCAAGCACGGGTAAGGTGTGAGCAGCCACGATGTGGAGGTGGCACCTGAGGAAAATAGGAGTTTCTGTTCTGTGTGTTTAGAAGAAAGGACAGGACATGTGAGGGTCATGAGACTCACAGTGACATGTTGAGGACCAGCCTAGAGAGAGTATGATCACTTTTGCTTGATATTAGTAAATTAATTGCATTCAATTCTTACTCATCACTCCAGCAGAAGCAGCTAACACAGCAGAATGTGGTGCCTATAAGGAAACTGTCGGGTAGTTTAAGTACCATGAGCAATTAAATAACTTCACTGATAGGATGTAGCAAACCATGTGGGCTAAAAATCAGTGCTAAGCAGCATTGCCCTCCAGGGAATTCCTGTGTCTAGAATCAAAGCAAGCCATTAAATAGCCACGGACACTGTATTCCTTTTCCTGGCTTGATGATGATTTGTCACACAGGGCTGGGAAGCCATGGCTACAGCTAGAAGGTAACAGAGGGAGCCTGCTGCTCCAGCCTTCCATTGCACTGGGATTTCCTGCAAGCTTAAAGCATCTGTGCTGAATACCAGCTTGGATCACTCAGTGCAGCTTTTGTAATAGATGTCCCTTTCAACTGGAGCACCAAACTCTCAAAGAGACACTTCTCTTGGCAATAGGCTATAATTTTTTCCTGGATTTGGTGCTGTAGTGAGGGTATGTGAAAGTATGCTCCTATGTACCTTTTCACTTGCACAAAGCCAACAGAAAATGGGAAGTGTGTTCTGAATCACTGCCAAGGAAATAACAAAGAATTAATGTTAGCTGCAAACCGTATTTTGTGTGTCATTAGACCTCACTGATACAATCAAGCTGGTTTTATTCCATAGATGCCAACTTTGGCCTGTAACAGGATGACTAGATCTCCCGTTAATGAAGTCCATTCAAGGTGCTGCTATGGTAAGTGTGCACTTCTTGCCAGAACCCAAGGCAATGAATGTAGCATAGTAATTACAGCTTTGGGAGTGGTAAAGTTTTGAAGAGTATGTAGCACGGCTCAACAGAGCTGGAGAGACAGTTCAGTTCTAGTCAAAATCAGCCCACAAATTCACAGTGGCTACCAGGTTCTGATCTGTAGGAAACCTCAAAGTTAGCATTGGGATTTTTTTTGAATGTGCAACTTTGGGAACGTGGTCCTTTGTTTTTGCAAATAAATGTGGATAGCATGACTTATGATTAATATATGTAGAAACTGCTGATGGATTGTGATCTCTTTCAGACAGGGGCAGGCATATTCTGCAGTAGAAAAAGCCAGCTAACATCTGCACTGACCAGTCAGATGAGCCAAAAATCTCTGCTCAAAACATTTCTTTGGGGTGAGTAGGTAGAAATCAGTGGGTCTGGTCGAGTCCTATGAGAACAACAGCCCAGATGTATTATTGAGGAAGACCCAACTGTTATTCCCAGTTCTGGTCAAAAGAAGGGCCTCTCCCTCAGGCACATTAAAACAGGGCAGTGTTGCTATACCTGGGTGTTTAATGGGAGCCTTTTTTTGATTGTAACCTTCACATGAACCATGAAAGTATCAAGAATCTACATCAAGGGAAATGTGCTGCCCCTTGGGCCTCTGCAGGGGGTAAGAAAGAAAACAGCACATGCTTCTGTGCAACAGAAAATCTTTATTGGAATGATATCCAAAGGATCCAGACTTCTATGCCTGTCCTCCCCCAAACCTACTGTGTATGCTGACAGGATACAACAACGAACAGCTCTGGCTCAGCAAGCTGAGGCAGGAAGCCCTGATCCCTTCACATCACACCCAGTCTGCCTTCCTGTCCCAACAGCAGGTGTTAGGTCATCACAGACCTGCTCCCAGGAGGTGACGGGAAACCCAGACACCACCATGAGTAACATCTGCAGATGTGGGCAGAGGCCCAAGCTCAGGGGAGCTGCATTAGTGTTTGGTGCCTTGGGGGAACTGGTGAGAAGGGGAAGGGTGTACAGTGGTATCAGACTAGATGGCACACACAGGACATCAAGGAAATTTGGGAAGCATCTTCCAAGTAGAAGATCACAGTAGATTAAACCTGGAAGGAAGGAATGTTGGAGAGTTGTGGTGGGCTACCAGATCCTGTGATGGTCCCTGTTATACTTGGCTGTGGTGCAGTCATGGAGGATGGCATCCAAGTTAGCAGCATGATGACAGAACAGAACTAACTCTTAACATATTAATACCCAGCAAGGCAGATTGGGGAAGGGCTCATCTTCATCCTCCAGTCCTGGCACGCCTTCAGATACAGTATTTCCAAAAGCAGGCTGGGAGGGGATACAAGAGAAAGATGTTAGTATCCAAGTGACTTTCTACCTTCCTGACCTAGCCTTGGAGTAGGTTTCAAAAGCCCCATCTTGAGAGAGTTGGAGTGTGAGGCCAGCATTGTGGTTTCTGGGCACATCTCAATAACCAGCTTTGACTTCATGTAACACTTTCAGAAGGTGTTTCTTTTAGCTCCTTACAGTGTAAATTAGGGGTCTAGAAGTTGATTCTGTGTTGCTTGATTTATTAGGGTTTGCTCTACTTTTGCTCTACTTCAGCAATATCAGCAATCAGCTTTTAATTCCCTGTCTGCTGCCCAGCAGTTTTGCTGCCTCAGAGTTATGTGCAGGGTTTTCCACCTGTGGTTGACAGGGAGAGCAGGATACTGACTGGAAGAGACCAGATCTTACCCTTACGACTTTTGTTTTTTAAAACCCGGTCACTCTCTCACTCTGCTGTTAACTTTTCCTCTAAACAATACTGATCTCTGTGGGCTATTCTATAGAGGACTAGATTAGGGAAGGACGCACATTTCAGTGTTGAAAAAACAGCTGTATAACTAGCACGTCGTATCTGAATCTTGTGTGGGTCTCCTAAACATCAAGTATGAGAAGAGATTTCTACCTGTTTTTTTCTTGGGAGAAAGCTTCGACATGCTGAGACATGAGCTCCTCCCAGACTGGAATCACTTTGGTGAAGCCAAAGACTCTCTGCTTTAGTTTCTGGCAGAATTTGATTTAAACCTGGCAGGTGGAAGTAGTTTTATCTACATTTGAACCTTTCAGACTGGTGGGGCCATGAATTAGACTATCCAAATTAATGACAGCCTCCAGGGTTACTTATAATTTGCAGATTGTCTGAGGATCACCTAAGCACTTAAGCAAGTCTGGCACAAGGGGATTTTCTCTTGGCTGCCTGGCAAGTTGTCAGCTTGCAGGTATGCAGAGCATGTGGAGAAAGGGCAGAACTAGCTCTTTTGGTTTTAGGCCATATCTGTCATCAGTGACTTCTGTTTTACAGCTGCCACTGCTTTGTGGAGGAATCCACCGAAAGCCAGCATGAACTGCATTGTCCATGTGCTTGTCAGGGGCAGCCTTGCAGGAGCATTGGTGTAATATGCTCTTGAGTCACTGGATACAGATTGGACAAAGCTTGAAGACCAACTGAGGGACCTGCAAGATCTTAGTTCCATGCATTCTTGGTTGATTTCCATATCCTTTTTAGCTGCTTTTCATCAGCACAAACAAATGCTTCTTTTTTCTCTGTAGGGAGGTGGTGACCTTGGCAGAGGGGACTGCTTGCAGCCCACATGTCTCATTAATGCCTTCAGCACCAGTTTTGTGCCCAGAGCAAAGCGACGAGTGCACTGGGAGGCTGTATTCATACAGACCTGTCCCGCTCTGGGACAGGCACTCATTGCCCATGTTCCTCTGTGAAAAGAGGGAGGCAACATTGCCTCCAGTGAGGCCCTGGGTGTGCTGACCCGGTGTATCTGACAGTGAATGGGGTTGGGTACATGGTCCTTCTCACCAGCTGCTAAACCAGCCAGCCATCTGAGCACATTTGAGGCATGGTTACTGTCACTGTCTTTGTTGCAGAAAGGAAGCCCTGGAGGTGAGAGCTGGACAGGATGGCTACAGAGCTCTAACCCAAAACTTACCGCGTTTTTTGGGCTGGGATGCTGAGAGGCTTTCCAAGGCATAGGCCACCTCTGACCCTTCCTCAGTTGAGAGCTGATCTTTCAACTTCTCTAGCTGTTTAAAAAGAAACACAGCAGTAAACAAATGTCCTACCACGAGGTACTCCACAGCATGCTGGCAAATGCAGAGCACCTCTGAGACAGGAGGTACAGGCAGCCTGGCTGACAGCATCACTGGCAAGGACAGTCTTCCCTGGAGCAGGCCCATTCCAGAAGGATTTGCTTTTGGAACACTCACACCTTCCTCACGTCCTCCTCCATTAAGTATTTGTTTAGTGGCAGCACTGTAAGCACTCTGCTCTCCTCCCATACCCGAGAGTGCAAACCCCTGTGGAGAGGAGGCTGTGTAGAAGGATGTTGCACCACTAAGAGTCAAGTCAGTGCTGGGTCAGGAGGTCTGCAGGCACCTACCCACTGCAGCAGAGAGCATGGCTTCTCTACTGCTAATTTTATAGAGTAATCAAGAGTGTACAAACCTGCAGAATATGCAGCCACTTCAGACCATATCCAGTGCATGCATAGACATTGAATTGGGACAAGAGGTATCGGCTTTCTTTTTAGCATT
>JANHGN010005452.1:0-56368 GCA_024605025.1 Megaceryle maxima | reverse complement strand
ATTTAAAAATAATGCATCTCTTATCAAACACCATGTTATTGACTTTTCTGAATCACTGGTAGTTGAAAAAATAGATTGTTTATTTAATGCTATTCTGAATCCCTTTCATGGTGTGAAATTTGATTTAACCTAAAGTCTTATATTGCAGATATCTTAACAAATATTATTTCTAGGTGCCACATGCATTTCTATTTGGTTTTTTTTTTCCCTATCACAAAGACAAGTCTTTGACAGAATGGATCAAAATGAACTCATGTCTTCTGTAAATTACATTCTACGAACATAATATAACTTTCTCTTAAATAAGTGTTATGGAATAAATGTTTGACTAAAACTAACATGAAGAAGATCATATGTGATGAAACTTTATTGGAATACTAGCTAGATCAGGGTTGAAATTTGGTATTCATAGAATGACATATCCTTTTTTTGAGAGTGAACACCTTTATCTCAAGTACTCTGCTGTACACAAAATTACATTTAAATTGAAAAGTAAACAGATTTTAATAAAGGAGCTGTTGAAAGTTTTCTCTAAAAATGTAGAATTTATGGCTATTTTTATATAATGTAGTATGAACATAATGGCAAATGTATGTGATGTGATACTTTATTTTGACAGTGAGGAACTGTTTGTGGAAGTAGGTATCCATATTGATCAAAGATTCATATTTTGTGAGAAGTTTGGGGTGGGGAAAACCTGTACATATCATCCGGAGCTCTGAATCATAGAATGGTGGTCATAGAAATGATGGTCTTTGAAACTATGATAGTGAAATGTGTACTTCAATATTTAATCACACGTTCATTACAAATACCTAAGAAATAAAAAGAAAGCTAGCCTTTATTCTAAAAAAGTCAATTTCATTGTCAAGGATTTTTATTTTTTAGGGTTAACATGTCAAACTGGAAGTTACCTTTTAAGTGTAATCCAAGGTGCAAAATGACCAATGATTATGTGCATTAGAACAGTAAACCACTTTTCTTGAGGCATTTTTCTTGTCCATTATTATTAATATAATTGGCTAACATACAAAGAATAAATCATGATAAAAATAGAATACTTAAGAGATTAAAGAAACAAGTGTAAGAATTGTGGACTAGCTGTATTAATATTTAAAATCTGATCAAGCTATGTCATTCTTGCTGAAAAATTTGTGTATTCTTACACCCTCAACCAGTTTGATTTAAGAGATGAGCCATAGTAAGTAGTTCTGATTTTACCAGAATTCTACTCTGGATCTTGATCAGAAATAATAGTTTTAGGAAGACCAGAGGCAGAAGAAGAGAATGTAACTTGATGGCAATTTGTTGAATACCTTATACCTTATTTTCTCATCCAAGTAGAACTCTCACTGTGAGAAGCTGCTAGGGGGCATGACTGCATGGTGGTGGTTTTGCAATGGAGATCTCTGGGGTGGTTTCAGGCTTATGGGTAAGTCCTTACAGGCAGAATGGCCTTTGCTGTTTCTCATAGCTTCTATCTGGTGAATAGGGATGTAAAGGCTTTCAGGTCTGATACACCATAAATGCTGTGTCCAAACACTAACCTCTGTCTTGTGTATTTTCATGACTGTTGTACTTGGGGAAATAACAAAAATCTTTTTGACAATAACTTCTGTCAAAAAGTGACACCTGATGCAGACTGATTTTGCAAAGGTATTTGTGACAAATGAGCCATAAAATTCAAGAAGCAGTCTAGAGTCTCTCATGACAACTTTCTAACAGGTTTTGTATGAATGCTTCTGCATTTTCTTCGGGTCTGTATAGTTAAAACCACTGGCCCTCTGAAAAATCCAAGTGATCTTCAAGGCAACTTTGATCAGCTGCAATAGAAACTCGCTTCTAATTCCTTCTTTAGACATGTGCAATAACGTGTCTTAAAAGTTCTGGAGACTTTAAGAGTTTCGGTGTTGACATCTAACCTTCTTGATGACCTGCTGATCAGGTCTGAGATTTGATCTATTGCTATCTATCAAAACATACCTGTAAATGCTGGATATATACTGAGCAACAGATACAACCTTTTTTTTTTTTTTTCTTGTATTATACATTGAACAGGTTAAGCATGGAATGGAGTTGGAAATGGTGAAAATAAATATCCAAATGAAAATCTTTAAAAGTGTGTGTCTAGAGGGGGGGAGAAAAAAAAAAAAAAGGTTGTTACTTCAATGTAGTTGATAGAGTCAATATTGCACATCTTAATAATCTGCTTATGGAACACTATGGCTTAGTAGTAAGTTTACTGCTATGACTGCAAACACTTCATAATAGAAGTTGTCCATAGGCTACTGCTCTTCTGTAGTCTTGCTCATTTATGTTGTAATGGATTAAAAATGGAAGTTTTTGGACCAGGGCATTAAAAATGAAGTTGAAACCTCAGGTTGCTAAGAATGTATAAAAATTTTCCGTCCTTCCTTCATAGTTTAATGTATTATGACTTGATAAACTGATAGTTGTTCATGTAGTGGCAGGATACTTGAGTCTTTTTCACATCTTTTATTTGCTTATATTGTTTTGCTATATTTAAGTCCCTCTGTACTTAGCTATTAGTCACATTCATTGATGTAGAGGTACCTGTAAAATATACCATGCGATATAACTTCCAAACTGTTATTTTCATAATGTTCAATAATTCTTAAAAGTAATATGAGAATGTAATATCAGTGGGTTTACTTTTCATTTCAAAGATAAAATGTTCTAGAACATATCAGTACTTTGTAAAGAAGAGACAAAATTCTTAAAAATAATTTTTTTTTTCACAAATTATGCAAGACATTTCAAAATGGGCAACAAATGGGAAAGCATATTTAATAACACCTTTTTATTAAGGAAAATATGTATTTAAAGCAGTAGTTCTTTGATGTTACAATTTTTTGTCATCTAATGGATAATGTGAAAACATTGAGCCTCTGCTGATAGTATAAGGTTATCTTGCTCTCAAATAGGGCTACATAACTTTTTTTTTAAATTTCTGAAGTAATTCTTTTCTTGCTTTTGATACATAGTTAGAAATCTTTATCTATGTAACTGAGAACCTGATCCTAGCACGCATGTATTCCCATACTGTTTCTTCTTTTTAAATTGTCAATGTGTAAAACCTCAGGTTCTAAAATAAACAAAGTTTGGCCATAATTAGAGCATGCTTCATTTTTGTACAAGGATATATTGTAAAATTATGTGGGGTTTTTTTGTTGTTGTTTTTTTTGTGTGTGTAATCATTTAGAGTGATTTTTCTTTTCATTGTTTCTGTTTCTATTTGCATTTTGTAAATATTCTAACAGAAAATAGCTGTTGAAAATAACAGTTCGGCTTCCCCCAGTCCTAATTTTTTTTTGATACATAATGCATTTTTCTTTGGCTTTTCACATCAAAGAGAACACGAAATTAATTTCGGTTAGTTTAACTCTGTTCCATTTGCATAGAGACTAGGAAAATCAACACTATCTAAGAGAATACAGGAATAAGGCAAAGCATATATGCTGCTTTCTCCCTTGTATCCATCCTTCCAGTCTCTAGCTACTTGCTGCTCAGGGTGGTCTTGACAGATTGCTATGTTTTCAATAACCTCAACTGTTCTTTTTTTTCCATAAGCATGTTTACATCAGATATGAGATACTGGCCTTTTGGCATGGACAAGAGAAATTTCTTGTTGATTTAATTATGCATCGCATGAACTTTTTTGTGTGTGTTTCTGATACTGAACTATGATGTTTCCTGATGGTTTGTTTTGGTGCTTTACTTATATTGGAAAAGAGAGAAAATTACTCTTGCTTGGTGAGTCTGTGCTGCTTGTGATTTCACAGACATTGTTATATATGATTGAATCTTTCTGTTTCCATAAAGTAATCTATATTTAACACCATGATAACAGTCCTTTCTTTTTTCATTCCAACAGCCAAAGAGTGATAGGTAAAGGTAGACACCTTTGCAGATGTAGGAACCGGGGTGGGGGGGAATACCTTTAGGCTACTCATGCGCATAATGACTTGGGGGGGGAATCCATAACCTACTTTGTGACTGCTTTTTGTGGAAGTGTAACAGAGTATTCGTGAATATTCAACTTCCAGTTGTAATTTCATGTATTTTTAGACTAGCGCTAATAGTTTTTCTATAATTAACTAATAATAGTAAGAAGCAAACATGGTTGTGTGACAGTAATTCTAGGGATAAAATTAGAAGGATTTGAAATCAAGGATACTTGAGGAGCTTAAAGTGCAAAATATATATAATTTTAAACTAAGTTTCATTTCAATGGTTGTCACCATCTTTTCAGCATGATCCAGTAATTCTGTTTGAGACTAATAATGCTAATGTCCTAAAATATGCTTAGCAGCAGTAATTCGGTTCTTGACGTATTTCTCCTCCTCCTGTTTTTCTTGCCTTATGAGCAATGTGTAATAGTAGAGCAGTATTACACTTGACCTGAGCTTGTGTTCATTTTGTGCATATGTCCATTCAGCAGCAAAGTAAACTTGACAGCTTAATTCTATGTTAGGGGAATGTTTGCAGGGATAATCCTATTCACCCTGCAGGATAAGGATGCCCTGCCTAGTGGCTTTTGCCTATAAAACTATTAGCTTTAAATTGTGTGCTGGCATCATGATCTTCTTAGCTTGTAAACCAGCTTTTACTTAGTAGTTTGTTGGTGAGAGTGGGTAATTTTATGATAAATTTTCCTAGCCCGTGCCCACTTTTTAAGTATAGTTGACAAATATATCAAAAGCAACAAAATCTTCACTTTGTATGGATTATCTGAAAGGAGACCTGTGATGATATGTTTTAAAGCTGTAAATAGTTTGAATTAAAATGTATTTAATAACAAAAAGATCATCTTGATGTGGAGGCCTAAAGATAATGTTACACATGTCTCCATGAGTGACAGTAGAGAGAAATAAGTAGACAGAATATACTTGAAAGATTTCTCTCCTTCTTTCTGGTTAACTACCTTACAGCAGGCCAATGTAACTCCTGTATGCTTCCAAAATTTGCTGCTATAGTTCAGTTTTTATTTTAGCTTTTGTTTTTCATTATGCTTTTCTGGGAATTCTGACTGGAGATTAACCTAGTAAGTAGCTTGAAATTTTATTTATTTATTTTTAAAATATACTAACATTAATACAAAGATATTCATCCTGAGAATCAACATGAGTCTGTAATTTATAGCTAGAGGTACAAGAAAAGAACAGCATGACTCTTACAAATACATTAATACTCTATATTCAAATAAACCTACTTCTGTTTTTCTTCAGTATTTATAGATCTTTATTTGGAAGAGCAAGTGATAATAGACTGTTTCCTTTATGTACTAAAGGGCTGAAATATTTGCTTCATAAATATCAACAGTGTAAGTGAATTTTTATAGAAGTATGTACCTTGTTAATATCTTGTGTGCAGTATGACAGCATTTAATCTTATCTAGAGGTGGTTGTTCTAGATTCTCAGATGAGGAAATAGTAATATGAAATGCTGATAGACTTTTCAGAGTGAAACAATAGAGAGGGAATGATCCTCATGTCCATTTTCAGTGTTATACACTGAACAGAGTAGGTGCTTGCTGAAGGGCAGGTGTTACTCTACTCGGTTTCCTAATGATGCAGTTGACCATGCTCCACCCATGACTATGCTCATCCAGAATGCCCAGTCTATCCCCCTTTGCACATGTGTGCAATTTTTGACAGTGGCAGCAAGATATTAACACAGCTTGAGTCTTTTGTGGACACTGCTCATGACATGCAATATGCTGCATGTTTTACTATATTTATTAACCAATCTATTTTGTCCAGCTGCGATCCTTGTATATAGACTCGCCATGGTTCCTCTTTTCCCGGGTGTAGCTGTGAATTAGAATATTGAATTTAATCCATTTCAAGCCTCCTAGTCAATCTGAATTCCGTGTAGTTGTTCAGTAGGAAGAGCAAATTAAACCTTTGGCTTCTACCCTGCAGAAACAGTCCAAAGCCCAGGCTTCAGTGCTTTGAGTCTTACAAGCTCAACAGGAGATTAAACTCAGTAGAACTTTCCTACGCACTTCACATTAAAAGTCAAGACTTGCATATTTACGCCATTTCCAAGTGCTTTCTGCATGTGAATACTTAAGTCTTTTTACCCAGACCTATACTCAAGAGTTAGTCTTGTTTATTGGAGATGAAGTTCTGTTGTTGCTTCATGGTTTTGCAAGGTAAAAGTCTCCTGGCATATAATGGAAGGTTAAAGAATTAGTAGTAAACCCAAGAACAGGTAAGAAATTATTAGTATATCTTAACAATTGGTAGAAAACCATGGAATGGTGATCAAATTTTTGCTTTGGAATTAACAATTACTCAATGTCTAGCAAACTTTGGGAAGTGGAGTGAACATATATTTTCAGTTATCCTATACCAGATAATTAATATTATTTGTTCCTATTCACAGAACAGCTACTCTTTTGGAAATGGGAGCTTTCTGCATAGCCAATCCAGTAGTATGAGAGAAGAAACAACTATTTCCCTAGTAATGCAGTAAAAGTTAGATAAAGCAAACAGAATTGAGAGATGGGAAGGGAGGGGAAGTATGACTGCAGTGCATGAAATTAAAATCCTAAACCAAAATAAATGCTTTTCTAAGAAAAGGATTACGCTTTTTTAAGGTCCCTGACAACCAGTTGGTGATATGCTGCAGATTTAACACTTGCTGAATTACTTTTTCACGTGTGGACTATCTTTTTATTGTAGTAGCGTTGGGATAGTTCCTTGGGTTGTGTACAAACTTTTTCACACTTAATTTTGTTAAATTTATTGAATTATTATTCAGTATCAGAAGTGTAGACTCCTTTCTTGTTTGAGATAGCACAGCGTTTTTAGACCTCATGAATTTATGTGGAATTATCACCGTCTAGGATAGTTTTGTTAAAGGATAATGACAGATTTGGGCTTTTGCTCTTTATCCAGAAAAAAAAAAAAAAGAGTATCTGTCTCTTTATGATGTATATACTGAACTTAAGTTTTAGTAGTGTAGTCCAAACCTAAAATAACTTGGGTTTACCTTGTGATGTGTTTCAGAATAAAGATTTATTTTATGTTTTAAGAAAAGTGTATGAAAATCTGCTTCTGAAAATAAAGCAACAAGGAGACATGCTTTAAAGAAGCAATTTTTCAAAATATGAAAATTGTACGAAGACTTTAACATAGAGTTAGGAATAGCTTGGAGGAAAATGAAAGCTTTCATGCTAAGGATCCAGGCTTACTTTGGGCCTTGTCAATATGAAGACATCCCTAACAAGTCATCATCTGTCCTGGTTTGAATGAGAACAAAACTAATTCTGTTCAGTGATTTTACTTTTCAGCTCAGTTCTTCTAACTATCTGTACTTTTTGAGTTAGAAGCATGTTTTCTCAGTGAGATTCTGCTTCTAGCAGTGATAATGCTCAGACATTTAGAGTTAGTACCAAGGGTTGGTGTGCAGACCAAGGCCACTGCAGGATCTTGTGTACTGCGTTGGGGGTGCAAAAAGTAAAAGGCGGCACCCGCAGGAGGGAGTGGACAGGGCAGGTGACCCCAAACTGACCAGCGAGGGATTCCATCCCATATACATCATATTCAGTATAAAGCTGAGGGATCAGGAGGGTCTCACCCCTGTTTTCGTCCTCTCTTTGCCCTCTTGGACCACTTTGCCAGCTTTTCTCAGCTTGGCTCAGGTCCTGTATTCAAGATCCACACATGAATGAGGCAGTGTAAGACAAAGAAGAGTGGCAAAGACCTTGCAACTTTTCCTCCTGTTGTATGAATTCATGTATCTGGTGCATGTAAGAAATTATTTTTTTTTCCATTGAATAAGTTAGTGTTACAGAATCCTTTAAATTATGTTTCTAGGTCCCATTGTTTCAAAGTCAAAACCAAATGTCAATTAAATGCTGAGTGTAAATCAATACTGTGATGATTTGCTGATAGGTGCTCTGTGCAATATGCTAGCCCTAATAGAGTCAGTAGAAGACCCAGGTAATCTAGTTAAGTGTCTGAAGTGGGTGCAGAGCCTATAATGTCCCTTTTCCTTAATTATTTGTTTGATGGAATGGCAATGCCTAAGAATTCACCATTGTCTAGGAATGAAGAACACACTTTCTTGAATGAAAGTCAACTTGAACTTGAGCCAGCTGTAGCAAAAAGAAGCAGGTGTAGGGTAGCTCTTCAGAAACAAGGGGTAATGACAAAAAAATCTTATAAGCTAGACAAAAATGAATATGACTCGAAATGTTGTGCTAACTCACAGCCTGACATAAGGATGAAGGTATATAGTGCTTTCTGGATAATATGGGTATATGAATTTCACACCCCCATTCTCTTTCTGTAGAAACAAAGTCTTGTTAGTGATCAGGGATAACACCAATAGCTTCTGATGGGCTGACCTCAGTTTAGTCACTTTGCAGATATAATTCTTTTGCTGATGAGGCTGTACACTCAACAGAGCAGTTTTGTAATCCCATCTCTGATAAATCAGTGGATTTTAGAGTACTTGTGTCCAGTTTGTTTCATATGGGAGGAAGATCTGCGAAAGTCTCAATGGTATAACGGTTAAACTGTAGACGTATTTTGCAGAAATCTGAATTCTCTGGACAACTGATTTTCCTTGTCTAGTATTTTGAGCCCCAAAGTGAGATGACTTTTGCTGATCATCTCCTGTAGTTGTATGACCTCCATCTAACTTTTTTCTTGTTTTGAAAACAAAATAATCTATGTCCACAGCTGTGCTGTTTCAGAATGCAGTCCCCAAGGATGAATTCAGCTTGTGTTGATATGCTGGTTTATTCACTGCTTTGGCTGGGTGCTCTCACTGTTTACCCAGCATCAGGTCTGGCATTCACCGGAGCTTTGCGAGCTGATTCAGCACACTAGCCTGGCAATGCAGTGAAAATAAGGTGTACCATGCTCTGGCAGAACTGACCTGAGTCTTTTGAGCTGTGTCGCATTGCTCTTGAGGGAGAAGGTAAAACTGTGCAGCTAGGAGTGAAGAAGAGAGGAAGAGCAAGATGTCTTGTGGCAGTGATCTATGGATTACCTCAATGATCCTCAAGGACCTTTGCCCAAGAGATGCTATTTTGTTTGTTTGCTAAACACCAGACTGTCAGTACCTCACTGCAGCTCTCCTCCTTTTAGTAGTATGGGTTACTCACCTTGTCCTACAGAGAGCAAGTGCAGAGGGAGAAAATAAGTGTAGTGTGACGTGCTTAAAGTTATATTCAGTTTTGATTTTCAGTGTTGTTGTGCATCTGTAGTAACTTGAGCACTGAATTAAGCAAAGAATTGAACAGTCTGGGGAGGGACACAGTGGTGCCTCTGTGGTTCAGAAGCATGCAAGAGATGTCTTAGCATGAAACAGCTAAATGGGAAGAGACTTTATTACTCCCATAAGCCCTTTCATCTAGCAGTGTGATTTTTTTTTTTGGTTGAGCCTTATGGGTGAAAACATTTATTTGACAGAGATCTCTCTGAAACAAGGACCTTCTTATTATTTTGTAGGTAATGCTTATTGCACATTCCTAGTATTTTCTTTGATCTTGGTCAAAGCACCCAGGCATTTGAAGCAGTATGATGAAGGCAAATGAGGCTGAAATATATTTACTGACCAGAAGGCATATGGATGAGTGGTCTGACAAAAATACACCCTGAAAAAGGGACACTTCAACACAGGTTTTGTTTTTTGCTATTTAGCTCCTGAAAAGGGCCATTAAGACCTTTGGTGTGTTACCTCTCGCTCCTTCATGAATGCTTCTGACTTCTCTTATCATAGTACATTAAAATGCCACAGCCTGCTGCTGGCAACCAGGAATCAGCATCTGTTTATGGCAATGTATTTTGTAGAATAGAGTTTTTAAAGCTGCTTTTCTTTTTTGGGGGAGGGGGGAACAAACAAACCACAGCAAGTTATGTAGTTCTATGATGGCATCATGATTTTTTCTGTCAGAACTAATTAGAATATAGGAGTAGGTTAGCAGTCAGATTTGCTTGTTAGTCCCTAAACCACTGAAAATAGCCTAAGGGGTACAGACATCATGTATTTTGTCATTCAGATTGAAGGAAAACTGTAGGCAGAATTTTCTCAGCTGCAAATCTAAAAACCATATTTGTTACTGAAGTAGTCTTGACCACTCTGACAACCTAGTAGCGCCTAATTCCAGGTTACGGCTGGCATGAAGAAAGGGGTACATAACATACACCACATGGTTCTTTGTGATTGAAAGAAATACTGATTTTTACTTTGCTACTTTCTTTCCCTGACACACTGAGGGGTAAAGATATTTAGTACTGCAGTAGTCCACTTAGGACTGAAACAAAACCATGTCAGGGGAAGTATGAGATGGTATCACTTAGGGAAGTTTCGGTTTGGCTTAATAACCAAACCCTCTCTTTTTCAGTTCTGCATGTCAATTTGTCATTAACCTGGTGCTGGTCAGGTCACAGCACCATTTTTTCTTGATCTTAGCTGTGACATCTGGTATCTTGGCTGCCTTTTACAGGTACCTTTCTAGTGGTAAGGAACTTTAATCCTAAGGAGCAACTAAAACCATTTTGGTTTAAACCTTTTCAAGGTTATCTGGTGGGGTGTGTGTGTGGTTTGGTTTGGCGGTGTTGTGGGGTTTTTTTGTTGTTGTTGTTGTGTGTGTTTTTCTTTTTTCTTTTGGTTGGTTATTTTTGGGGGGGGGGGGGGGGGGTGTTTGTGGTTGTGTATTTCTGTTGGCTCTTGGGTTAAAAGAAAGTCAACAAACACCACCAAAACCAAATCCACAAGCAACCCACTCTCTCTGCATTCTCCCTAAAATCTGAACCTATGCATGGTGTAAACAATTCTTTTATTATATGGAACGTGGTAGGTTTTTTTGCTTACAGCTTTTTAATTGTTGCTATGGGCATGTGATTATGTGTAAATGAACTTCCCAGTAAAAGCAGGTGTATTTAAGATATACTCTGTGATATGTTTTGAGGGGGTTTAGGGTAAAATTATCCCTAGTTTTCCTTGTTTACTTGTGATGACTCTCTTGCTTGTGAAACACCATTTCACAGCACATAAACAATACTTAATGACAGTGATTTTTTAGTCCTTTTTTTTTTTTTTTTTTTTTTTTTTCTCCACTGTATAACTATTTCTGGTGACTTGGTTTATAGCATGTTCCTGCTCATGGTTGTATCAGCAGCAACCATCGGGGAAGGTAGGAGTGACCAGGATAGGAAAGTCTGTAGCTGTCTTCACTGTTCAGCAACAACAAAACAATCTTAGCACTTCAGGACAGTATACTACTCCTATGTCAAAACCAAAACAAAACAATGAAGAAAAAGGAAAAAAAAAAAAAAGTCATACAATGAATCTGAATTAAAATCTGAACATGCAGGAAGACAGTGACACTGCAAGGTTGAAAATAAGGTCACTTCAAAACATTCTAGAATAGCTGTGAAATACAGTTCTGAACTAAGCTCCTTAACAGCTCCTGGATGAGGACTTATGTAAAGTGTCAAGTGAGATTAAACATTTTTTCTACAGTAGACTGAAATCTGCAGATTTATTTGTTAATGCTTATAATTGGACAAATTCAAGAAACCAAAAAAGAGAAGACTGAGATGGCTTAACAGCCAGGGTGAAGATAGAGTGGGAGGGAGGAAAAATCTGCTTGGCTTGTTTTGTTCAAGTCCTGTGCAATGTAATTTTCAAGGGAGCATCTAATCAATATTCAAGACCGTATTTTAAATCACCCACTTCTATTTTTTTTTTTTTTTTAAGTTACCTACAGCTGAATTGTTAAGAGGTTAGAGAGGGAAGACTGGAAGGGGAAAGAATCATATTTTGGATTTATTTTTTTGACACCTACAATAACTGCTTTTTAATGATTAACACCAGTCATCAGATCTTTCCCTTTCTGAAAAAGTATCATAAAGATCTCCTGCTGTTCGCAGCAGTGCCCCACTAATTCAGCTCACTAGCAAAATTAGCAGCAGGAAACAAGCCTTTGAAATTTTCATCGTTTATGAATAGCATTGTTCATTTGGTAAAGGATATGGGCTCCTGCTGTAATTGTGCCTGTGTTCAGGAGGCTGTAAGTTATTTTCTCTCCATCAGTCTTTAAAAAAAAAAATCAATAGAAATAAATACACATACAATTAAATAGTGGATTAAACAGCCAACTAAGTGACTAACAATTTCTTTCACTTTTGAACCCTTCTGATTTTTTTTTAATTTATTTTTTGTCCTCTCTCTGAGGGAGGACTATTGTGCTGCCATTCCTTCGCAAACACTCGATAATGCTAAAGTGCTTTGAAGTTGCCATTGGAGAAAATAGAACAACAGATGGAGCATGAATAAACCCACACTGCTGCCTTTTTATTCTGAACAAAAGCAGTTTTTCTTGGCAAAAATAGTTAATATTTAATTCCATTTACTTATAGAAGTTTGATCCCAGATGAGAACACAAAAACTGAGGCAGAGCTGTATATACAACAGCTCAGTGCATATATATCCTGGCTTTTTATTAGAAAGACCGAAAAACTTTGTCTAGGATGCATTATAGTAACTATGATAGATCTTCTTCAATACAGATCTGAAAGCCACTGGACCCAAAGGAATCTGTGAATTAGAATCCTAGTGAGATGTTATTTCTTTGTGGTTTCCATGGTGCAAAGCAAAAACTTCGGACCTCTCATTTAGTATGACTTTCCTCATGTGTAACTATTCTTAGTGGTTATAACTGAAGTTACCATTCTCATGGTAAAAGTGCTATTTAAACCTCAGTTGTATTCCCATCATAAATAAAACATCTGTGTACTTCTATTACCACTTTCTGAGATTTAAAGATGAGATTGTAATGCCTTGTTCTTGGACATGCTTTTCCCCACAGCAAATTTTCTAACAACCCTTATCTGAAAGGTTAAAAACAAGCTGTTTTTGTTTGATCAGTTTCTGGTGAAGAACTGGGGACACCCATCTCCTCTACTTCCTTATGCAGTTTTTAACAAGATGGATACTAGAGCTCTTTTTGGGGAAAAAGTACTGTGAAGCAAGCTTTTGATAAATTTTGTATTCTAGACAATATAGGATTTCCTACTGAAATGACAGTGTTCTCTTGCTGTGGAATAGCTGGTCCTATTAAAACTCCTAAGTCGTGGATCTTCCTTATAAAATTCTGCCCTGCTGTCCTTCCACTGCAGATTTGCTTCCTCTGTCTGACTGAAGGCTTCATGATGGAGCTGGACAGTCTGATTGCTACTGCTCTTAAGAGATGAGTGGGAAGATAAATGATAAATTAAGCCCTACAAGTTCAGGCACTATTACTTTTTCTCAAACTTGTGTACTACTCAGGATTTGAAGGACATTCCTTCCTAATTAGCCCTTGCAGTCACAGAGGGCAGGCTTGACTTGACCTCTTTAAACTTGGTTAGAGGCAAGATGTGGGGAAATCAACAGTCAATCAAAGAGGTAAAATATGACAAACCTGTGCAAGTTAAATGAGTTTGTATAGAGACACTGACGTTTCATAAAAGAAATATAGCAGGACAGCATAAAAATTATTTCTGCTTACACAGGGTTTGTTAGACTTACCTAACTTACTTAGGAGCCCATGAAAAAGACTGCCAGCCTGTGACAAGGCTCTATGGCTGGATCTCCTTTCCAACATGCATACTCAAGTGACATCATATAAGCACTTTTCCAAGTTTTGTACTGCTCTGAGTCGTGCATAGAAACAAAGGAAAATAAAATCTTGTTAGAGTAAGATTTTTGAGAGAACCATACATATATTTTTGCTGAAGGAAATGTAGGCATGCTTCAAATGGCTTTATTACTAATGATGCAGTTCAGGTAACTCAAAGCAGAGGACAGAACTGGAAGCATGTCATGTGTACTGGCTATGCTGCTACAAAACTGGTAACCAAGTCCCTTACGAGTGGTTACAGACTAGTACAGGCAGAGTACCAGTCTTCTGGAATGGGAGACCACATGTTGAAATTTATACACTGCTACTTTCTGCTTTAACTTAAGCCTTGAGAAGAAGCTACAGAAGCACATCCATCTTTGGATGTGGATTGTATTAGGCTGCTTCTAGTTAATAACTGTAGGATTTTTAAATATTTAAACCATGGATGGAAGAGTTGCTTGCACAAACAATCTTCTCATTCTTTCCATACTTTCAGAGAGATTAAATGACCTTTTGAATATTTTCTGAATACAAATATTCCTTTATTGTTCCATTCTGCCAGGGAAAGTAACACAACAGCAAAGCCCCAAAACATACAAATTGTCAAACTACTGCCTTAAATCCACGTGAAAAGCAAATAAAGCACAGTATAGGAGAGGTGCAAGAGCAATTTGACGGTTGAAAACTCTATCTGGTCTGCTAGTTCAGGAGCTGTCATCAATATCTAAATATATATCTGCTCTAGATAGCTGCTATAGGTATGGGACACTCACACTAGGACAATGACATTGGTGCAATGCCAGTGCAAATAGCCCTTAAGGAGATGATGTATGCCTAAGGTATTTCAGATTATTACATATATAAAGACTGCATGTTAAGAGGTAAGAATAATGGTACTGAATCAAGCCCGCTGTGGAGGATAATTTTAAATATACTGCCACATGAAGAAATAAGTGAAGAGAAGGAAGGTGTTTTAGTTAGAGCTGGACTTAGATGATCCTTGTAGGTCCCTTCCAACTGAACTGTTCTATTCTGTTTCACTAACTTCACAGAAATTCAATGCACATTTGTTGCACACACCTTTTTGGTAAGTTTTCAGAATTCAATTAAGTACAACATAGTCCTGCTGTGTCAAGATAAGAATATTGGAAATTTTAAGAACAGGAAAATGTTATCTACACAGCATGCCTCTTATTGTTGTTGTTGTTGCTGATCTCAATCCATTTTTCAGCTTTTTTTTTATTATTTCTTCAATCATTCCCTCCAGAAATACATCTAGATTGCTTTTGTGCTAATTTATATGCTTTGCAGCCACTGCCTCCCTGTATAATTTACTGTTTCTGCAATAAACAATTTTATTTTGACTAAATGTATGACTTACTCTCAGCTTTCTTGAAGCCATTGTTCTCAGGTTAATGTTGAAGGTTTTCTTTAACATTTAATAAGCAATCTAACTTAATTTTAAATTTGTCATTGCCTGTTAAGTGTCTGGAATGAATTGGTTATGTCCAAATTTTCCCCATAAGAGAAAACACATTTTTATCCTGGTGCTAAGACTTAGATTATAATAAGATCTTTTCAGATATTTGAAATATGAACCTAGACTTTGCTAGTTTCCCACTGAAGGGAAATGAGACATGTATCTGCACTGAAATATAGTGGTGAAACTAAACAAGCAAATTTGGATGCCTGGCCTTGTTGCCATTCCCCTAGTTTTTGTTGTTGTTTTGGGGGTTTTTTGCATTTTGTAGTAGTGAGTGGTAGCAAGTGCTTAAAAGTGACCTCAATGTTAAATGTTCAATCAAGCCAGCATCCTCAAAGGACTGTCTGTTCTTTAATGGACTTTTTTTTCCTTTTTATTCCACAGAAACCAGTATTTTCCTCTATCTTTCCTTGTCAAAGCTTGTATTTTAAGTGACAGTATTCCCTGAATGAGAAGTTCCCCCAGCAAGTCAGAGAGTATGATGGGAAAGAGTTAAATAGAACATGGACTTTAACAGTAGCTTAAGTTGACTCTTTGTTGTAGTGGTATTTATGAAGTGCTCATCATTACTGCAAAGCATGGTGAATGATGTTTAATAATGCTTTGGTTTTATCAAGGTAGTAGTTACTATGATGATCATGATTGTTGTCAAGAAAACTTTGTCCCATTGTAGGCTCTTTGACAATCTACCCTAAATGACATGCCTTTTAAGAAAGTAAAAAAGACCTAATAATTTAGGTCACCAGTGTTACCTGCCTCTTTCTAAAGATTTTGGGAAAGTAAAAGTCAGGGCCCTAAACCTTGTTGAAAGGCAATGGAACTTTTAATGTCCTGTGTACCAAAACTGTATGTGAAGAAACTTTAGAATCCAAAGTAATTGGAGATTTCATTCAAGCCCTGTAGCACATCTGTAATGCTCAGACATTCTCTTTCTGTAAAACACTATAACAGTTATTTGATATTACTTAAAAATTGCTAAGTTTGAGTTGCAGGATCAGATGGCAGTGCTTTCCAAAATGAGGGCTGTTATTCACTCTTTCTGGAGTGATAAATCCTAGAAAATTAGTGTTTATTTTTAAATTTTATTTATAGACAGTACCATTGTACTGTCTGCCCTATACAGGAATCTCTCTCACGTGCCTTGTAGTTGCTCTGATAAGCAGAAAATAATAGTTCTATTTTTCTTTTTCTTCAAAGAATACAGTGACACTTTTCTCATTCAAAATAAAAAACTTCTCTTGAAATACTGTAAGTTTCCTTTAACAAGGTAATCAAGAAATGAGTCATCTAGGAATTCTGTATTTCATTTTAATTTCTGAAAA
Organism: Megaceryle maxima; assembly: GCA_024605025.1. NCBI lineage: Eukaryota > Metazoa > Chordata > Aves > Coraciiformes > Cerylidae > Megaceryle > Megaceryle maxima. Next base: position 39,912 of record JANHGN010005452.1, on the reverse strand, counting down.
TGGAAGAAGGTTTCAGATCAAAGTAAATGACAAAAGTATACCTGTGGATATGGATGTATTGGGAAATAAAGTACCAGACAAGTATTTTCTATAGAGTAAGGACTGAAAGAAAACGTTCCCATTAAACAGTTTCTCATACTATTGATTCCAAGATGTCTGTGCCTTGTCTGTTTCACACTGTGACTTTAAATTACGATCTTATGACTCATATGCAGGTTATATCAATGAAATAGATTTTCTTCTATCTTTGATAGTAAATATACCTTTAGGCTTTTCTTTTCTTTTCTTGCATTGAAGGATATCTCCTCCTCTGTAAACTGAGTGTAGAACAGCAGTCTGAATTGTTTAAATTGCCCAAAGGCCTTGAAATGGCAAAAAATACTTCAAAATTAGGAAGCCACTCCTGAGTAAATTCTGGAAATCATACAGGTAAATAAGTACAATTTGCACTTAAAAACCCAGTTATACTTGGGTTAACTAGAATCATTATTTTGAGGTTATAAGTCGCATTAAAAATTTCAAAAATATTAATACTAATAGGAAATCTTTATTTCCAAGAAGTTGCTCTAAGACTTGAGACATTTTTAGCATATTTAAAAGCTTACTAAAGAGTGATAAATATCTTTTTCTATTTATGTGCTGCATTACACACATGGGTTCCTCAGAATAAAGAATCACAACAGGGAAATAGTAGTCCTCAAAGTAAAGCATCACAATATGATAACAGAAGATGAGAGGAATGAGTTAATGCCAACAAAAGATGAATCACATCCTGACCAGGGATGGAAGAGGGAGAATAGGGATTGCCTGAAGGTAGTCTAAAGTAACCCAAGACCAATTAGCATGGTAAAATCAACCCCCTAGGAGGAGACTCTGAAGTGCTAATTTCAGACCATCTCTGGATAATGAACTAGCCACTGAGTACGTGCAGAAGGTAATTATTTAGATAACCAAAAGATGACCAGTGAACAGGTGTTGTGTAACTTTGTTGTAAACTGTATAAAACACTACAACTCACCTGGAGACCTGTGTTAGCTTTGCACACTCACCTGGCACCCCTTTCTGTGCAGAGTTGCAACTAAAGGTAGATCTCAACTCTGTCCACACTGGCTCCTGTGTACCAGGCATGATCTGAAATCCTGATTGAGGGACAACACACAGGAGTATAAATACAGAGAAAATGGTGGAATATCTATAAATAATGAACAGAGGCTTTTCTTAGACCATCTTTCATGGATACTGAAACAGAAATTAAAAGGGGACAAACACAATAAATGTCAAGATGTTCATACTAACAGTGTACTTGATGTTAAGTATACTTATAGAAGAAAGGTTTTGGAGTTATGAAACATTTGAGTTTCACTTTGCTTAATCGTCATTAAAAGCCACTTATTTCTTCCTGTGCTCTTAATGCTGTCAATTATACTTTAACTGTTATTAAATTTTAAGATCTCCCTTATTTAAGACATTACTCTATGCAACTTAAACCAGTAACCAGGATTGTAATCTGACTGTTTGGTTTTTTTGGTGTTTTTTTGAGTTGAATTAAAGGAGGAGGATAAAGGGGTGGAGGGGGGGAAGAACCTGAGGAAAAAGAATAACTCAGATGTGGAAGATGCAGGGGAAAAGAGAATTCTTCCCTTAAACAAGCAAACACTCTCACAAAAAATTCCTCCTTTACTTCTATTTTCATTGCATCCTGAAAAATTATAAACCAATAAATAATAAAATATTTGTATATTTAGTATGTCAAAGCAAGAGTTTTATTTCATTGATTATTTTTATTTTTTGTAATGAACCTGAGTAGAAAGAAATATATATTCGGAATATATGTATCTTAAATCAGATTTTTTCATCTGTCTTTTGCTGTATGCTATTCTAAAACACTGAAATTAGTAGCTTTGAAGCTGTACTTTACATTCATAAAGTGTGATATTATGGATTCTGTGAAGCTGAGCATTGCAGAAGCAGGTCATAAGTTTTAATTTTCCCTTCAGAAGGTATAAACTTCCAGTATTTCACAATTGCAATCTGTATATTCATAATTAAGGAACCAGAAAATGTCTATTAACTTACCGTGTCAGTGAGTAGTTGTCCTGTGTTTGCTTTGGGTTAATTATTCCAAGCATTCCAAGGGGCTCCAGCCGGTGGGATATTTGATACCTGAGTCTGGCCCCATATATAAGGGGAGGGCTGGCCCAGGGCAGGGGTGCCTGTTTTCAACTTACTTTGCTGCAGCTAGAGCAAGGAAAGTGGTGTCTCAGAAAGAGGTAGAGACTATCACTCATTTGGCTTATCATTTCATTATTAGTAGTACTAGTAGTAGTACTCTTGTTTTCTTCTCTCTTTTTGTATTTGTATTAAACTGGTTTTATCACAACACAAAGAAACTATGAACTTGCTAATAATGATTTGATTTCTACAATTTAAATCTGCATTACTCCTTTCTCTTTAAGCTATAAAGTGGCTTTAGTTATGAATGTTAAGGTAAAACAAACTAAAAACTGAATTTGCATATCTGACAATGAAAAGTATTTGGGTATCCATCATTTCAGAAGAATCTAATTATTTTTTCCAGTAACGTGAACTGCTGGTTTTGTCAGTGTTTTTCTTGCAATATCCTCTCTAGGAGGAGTCAGCACTTTTGCTGCAACATAAATTGTACAAGTATGATCAATTGTTTGAAGTAATACCCTGGTTTTTTTTCATTTCTCCAGTTGTAGTCAACAAATATTTACAGTGTTATCAACATTAAGTACAGTTACATTGTCATGTTGCTTGAATGTGTGCTCAGTCACTAAGAAAATCTTGTATACTTTGGATCCATTGTTCCTTTATTTGCTTTTCACATAAGAATGAGCACACTCTCCTGGCTCAGTACAATTTATTTATTTATTACAGGGATGTAGCAAATGTTAACAGTTAAAGAAAAAAACATGACAAAACAACAGACCAAACACAAATTTGGAGATATCAGTACTTATGGATAACTTTTAAAGACCTCTAATTTGTCTAAATTTGGTAACTTCTGCAAAAGTTAGTTTAAGAAACAAGTGTTCTGGATGACTGAAATCCAGTCTTTGAAATTAAGGAGAAAGTAACAGGGGTAGCTATATTGTTTTATCAGCTGGTATCTTCAAACAAAACAAATGAGCTTAAATTGAAAAAATAAGGCATAAGATAAGCATAAATGAAGACTGAACTACATGGCATTCAGGAGGCAAGAAATGTCTGAGCAGACAAGCAGAAAGCTCAATTTTTAAATTTCTCTAGAGGTTTTTAGTACTCAAATTATTTTTTCCTCTCTTGTTCTCTGCTTTTCATTCCAAGCTTCTGTTTCCATCCTACTGCAAGACTGCTGTTCTGATACCCCAGCATTTGAAGAGAGTTTATAAGTCTCAATCAGAGTATTAAACAGCTTTAAGGCAACAGATCGAGTGACTCGAGCATGACTCCAAGGCCATGTTTTTTCAAGGTCAAATAGTGTTCAGATATTAATGTAAAAATAGATTTAAAAGTAGAGTTCACATAACACTGGCTTTTAAAATGACATCACAGATTGACCTCAACAGCTGAGGCTTCTATTTCAGCTGAATTTACATAGATTTAAACTTTTTTTTTTTTTAGTTATTTCCTGTATACTTATTAATGCTTTTCCAAGAGACTTGGAAATCTTTGTTTTCTGGTTTTTTAGGAAAAAAAAAAAAAAAAGATTTTTCAACTTCCTGCAGAACTTAAAGAAAAACTTTAGCCTCCTTCAGAGGGTCACTTACTAATAGCTAACTGTCAAATTTATCTTCAGATGAAATGAACATGCTATCTGTAGTATCAAGATTCCACAGAAGTAAAACTGTTACTTTCAGTTCTTTTCAGCTAAACTGTAGGTTGATCCAGTAGTTCTTGACAATTGAAACCACTTTTTTTAAATTTCTTTTAGTTGTATAAATATGTATTATTAAATTTGTACTTCTGTATTTCTAGTAAAAAGTGTTGAAATAGCCTTACAGTTACAAAATGAGTTGTGACAGCTCTATCAGGTTTTCTGCCTGTTATGCATAGCTTCAAGGCCCTTCTAAATAAGGGTTATGATATAACATTTTAATTTGTTTAATAAACAGTGTAGGAAACACATTTTACTACTACCTATTGTCCATAACATGCATTTATGACATTGCTTTCTGCTTAGTTTTACACACTATGGATATGAATACTTGCCAACAAGTTTTAAAAATGTTTAAAAAGTAGTCAGTCTTGTACTGCACACAAACAAGGAGTAACAGGGGAGAAAAATGACCCTTCTGGAATACCTTCTATAAGCAAAACAACTTTTAATGCAACACTGAATAAACTAAAGTAACACTTCAATCATGCCTTCTGATGTTCTAGTATGTATTTGCCAATTACTTCTATCAAAACACAAGATGTGTGATAAAACTGATTGTTCAGCAGTGGTGTGTATGCCAGATTGCAGTCAAATGTAGCATCCAATTCAAATTTTGCATTGGATTTGATTTAAAAACATTTGAATAGTTTTTCAACTGATATTATAATACCTTCCTTTTTTTTTTTTTTTTCTTTCTCCTCAGTTTCTGTTATGGACTGTTACAGAGGGTCAGGAGTGCGCTGTGGCCATGCAATAGATGTACAATATCTGACCAGCTACTTTCACTGTAAATAACTTTTAGTTTAAAAACACAGATTAATTGAGGTAATAATTTATGTATTTACTTTTTAAGGGAAAAAAAAAAAAAGTAATAACACAAAATCTTCTTAGACAAATAATGAAAATAAGAAGAGGTAAAGAAAAAGCCATAAAGAGTTCAGGCTAAGTAAGCACCTGGCTGGTGTAGTAAATAACTTGAAGTGGTATTAGTTGTAGTCCACACAAATTACCTCATTCCTATTATCATGACTCTAATGGAAATCCTGATGCGTACAAATGTATTCATACGTTGAGGTTGTTCATAAGGAAGATGACATAAGGTCTGGCTTCCATTCTGTTGAAAATTTTAGGAGGTCAAAGCCATTAATTATTTTTGCTAAACACTGTTCCCATTTATACTTTAATTTTTTTGTTAACTGGAGCTGCAGGCATTAGACTACTGTCTGTAAGTAATGTCCCCAATCTTTTCTTTGATTCTTAATGTTATTGTGGAATATATTAATAAGAACAGGCCTGAAATGATTAACAATTCTTTTATTAACAAGGAGCTTGAACGTTTATTTATAATTTGGCAATTTCACTGTATATGAAAAATACACTGTCTGATTTGATGCACTAAAAAAACCCCCACAAAAATCCAACACAAAAAACCATCACCAAACAAACATAAAACCCACACAAAACAATCAAAATGTTATATGTTTTTATGCCTGTGGGTTACACATTTCAAGACTTAAGAAACATTGTTTTTCCTCACCAGCAGCTTTTTAATTAGCCTTAGAAAATGCTATAAATTCAAGTGGAAAATACAACACATGTATGTTTTCTCTGAAATAATCCTAATCGCTTATTTGCAAAATGTAATTGTATCCCAAAAGACCTAGAGCTTTCTGTGGCCTGTTGCATACTGTGACACTGTTGGCTTTAATTAGCGATGGTTTCCTTGTCTTGATTTCAGTGATGAGAAAAGATTGTTAGTGATAGCTGGCATTTTAGTTCTTCGCAGTAATTTGAGTAGGTTTGCTTCAAGATTTTTGTATGAAATCCAAATTGTTGATTTATGCAGGTTCCTTGTATGTATTCAGGGCTGAGCTTCTTAAGTTCTGAACTCAGGTCTGTTTTGCAAACTCCAGTAAACTGTTTATGTTTGTTTTTCATCTAAATAAATCACTGAGTACTAGTATAAAATAGCAGAACAACAAAATAAGTGAGACACCTTTTGGTTGCAGTCTTATGAGGGTTACTGCAAAAACGCATTGGAAAACTTAGTCTCTTAAGCATGACAAGTTTATTAGTTTTGCTGCTTGTAGTTTTTGTAACTTTTTAGAAATTCATTTGAGTATCCCGAAGCTGCAATGTTTCCCCCTCCTTATGCCTAAATTTTACTTTGGTAAAGTTATCTGGTGGTATAATCAGTTTCTCAAGACAAATACTATATGTTTAAACTTGCTGCTTCAGATTATTTAAAAAAGAAAAAACCCAAACAAAAACAAACAAACAAAAAACCCAAATGAAAAAAAAAAAAGAAGCTTTCTTGATGCATAGAAGAGGTTTCAGAAAATATTGATTATTCTATCGAGTCAATAAGCATTACTACATTCCCTTTTGTTAACATTTTCCTGGTTTTGGCATGAAAATGACATGCTAAATGGTGACACTTTTAGATCTCACCCTTTTTCTACTGCTTTGTTTGTGAGATATATTGGAAAACATCCTGGGAAGGGAGCAGTGGTATGAAGCTGCCTTGATATTCTTTGTGGCAATGATACTTAAAGGCCCTACTATTTCAGATAAAATGCTTCTTTTCAAGGAAGTTTTCTGAGGTTAGTGATCCTTCAGAACTTTTTTTGTTTGTCATTGATAGAAATATTCTTCTGCAAAGCCCAGATAATACACACTTAAAGATATGTTACTTCCTGATGTTAGCAGACATAGATGGATTATAACTGAGAGGTATCAGTTCAAGCTTTTAGATGAACAATGGTATTTCTCCTTGGCAGCATTGACTAACATTTCTGGTTTTAATCAGTAGTCAAAAAAATTCTTCTTAAAAACAAAGCCAACAGCTCCCCCCTACTCAACCCTCAAAAACTGCAGCCTGTGGAAAGGAAGCGATGCCATTGCCTTTAATGGAAGACTCTTTGTTACAAACTGGTATAAAAAGGATTATGGATTCATTCCTATTTTGTATTGTTCAGTGGAGTGCTTGAGACTGTTACCTGCACTTTGAAAAATGGCTTCACAGTTTTGTGCTATTTCCTTCTTATAGAAGCAGGTTGTAACACCACAGCCCCTTTATTTGTTGTGAAAAGAAATGATGCTCTTACAATGAGGAACTCTTAAGTTTACGTCAATTGAAATTTCAGAGCAGCATTTTTATGCCAAATATTGAAGGCAGTTTTGCCCTGGGATATAAAGCTTTTCACATGGGACTTTCTGTTGGATTGGTTTTTTTTCATTTTTTCCTCTTCATTTTGTGTTTTAACATCTCTTCTGTATGTCAATGCTTTTACCTTTTTTCTTAGAAGAACTTTAATATAAAACAGATAATGAATTTTGGTCACAATGCTGCAAGTCCGTATTATTTTGCTGTCTGACATTACTTTCATGTCAACTTCTTACTTTAACCATTTCACATCAGGGACAAATGTGGAAAAGGATTTATTTTTCACCGTCCCAAAACATGTTGCAAGAAATTGTTGTCAATTGAGGTCAGTCAATTTTTCTAAAACTTTCAGAGTTAGATTCTCAAAGAACAAACTCTGCCTAGTCAGAAAAAAATTTCTTACAGGTGGTACAAACTTCTCAGTGACTTCTACAAATCATAAAACCTGGTATGGACAGACCACTGTTGATACTTGAAGGTAAACTGTCTCGTATGCCATACATTAAAGGCATATATTCTGCTAAGCCTGAATAGTGGTTATGATGACACCATTTTTATGATGTGAATACCTCTTGCCCAGGTATGAATCTGTGCACTTCTCTTCATCAAACTGGCTTAAGATGGATGGTATTTCTTCATACCTCATGAACTGAACTCCTTAAAACTGGAATTTAGGAGAGGATTGTTGTCAGTCCCTTTACAGATTTCAGTCTCTTTCAGACAGAAATTGTCTTCAGGTAGAAGGGATTAAAGGGAATACTGGAGTCCTGACAAGTTAGAACAGTGCAGAGGAAAAAATAGAGATTGGTAGGTCTCTCTTTGGTTCTGAAGTATTTTTTAAAAGGTGTCAATACAACATAAAGAAGTCTTCAACTATTTTAGCAAGCCAAATTCTCAGCTTCACCTAGCTTCATTAGCTGAATGCTAGATTTTGGGGGATTTCCCATTTTGACATAGATATGTTGTGGCTTTCAGCTACATGCTAATATGAATAGCTGCTGCTGTTGCTTTGAGGTGACTGTTCACATTGGTTGATTCAGGACCACTGGATCTTATTTTCTGAATATGTTTCAATCTCTCTTTCAGAAACCATTAGCAGAGCTAATTAGGTATTAGTCAGTGAATCACTTGAGATAATTTACATGCCCAATAACAAACGTTATGGCAGTCTGTGTATTTTCAGTGAAGGATTTTTCACTCTTATCCAAAATACATTCAGAAATTGGGTGCTGATGATGTGAGAACTCTAGTCACACAAGTCCAATAAAACTTTAATTATACTGTCTGAAGACACATTTCTGCTAACCCGCTCTTTGAATCATTTAATTTTGTATTGAACTTCAAACAGTTGAATTTTCTTATTTAAACTTCCCTTTAGAATGTGGCAAGCTTAAAAAATTTCTAACAAAACCAAAATAAAATAACCCCTTTAAAACTCCACAATTAACAAAAAAATCAAAACCAAAACAAAACACACAAAACCCTGCTTCTGTATGACAGGTACTAATTTAAGCAAGACTTCATATATAACTTAAAGCAAGAGACTGTGGAAATTATTTTCAAAACAAGTTTTCTTACATTGCTAATATTGGTAACAAACTAGCACTGGTCAGATACTGTGAAATCCCAAGACTGTTACCCTTTTTATGTCTAAATTGTCCTGGTTTTCTTGCTCAAAGTATTTATGAAATTCATAATAAGTCATTATGCTCTTAAAATCTGTACATGTATAATACATGATACTTGCTGTTGCTCAAAATGAAGAGTTGTGAATTATATAATTTCACGAGGAGCCTAAATCATGCTAATACTGATATAAAATAGAAATATTTCACTAACATATTTTGAAAAATAATTTCTGAAATAGTATCTTTAGCCTACCGTGACAGTTAATATCATTTTAACTTCTTGTTTGTTTTTTTTAATCAGAGATTATAATGTTGCTTTTTGTAAGCAGTTGATTTATTCCAGTCTCAGCTTAATAAAACTTTCTACCTTTTATGTTCTTAAGTACTTTTGCTACACTATCTTTATAGGACTGCTCCTGAAAATGAAAGAAGACTTAAAAAAAAAAGTCAATGATATAATCTGTGCCATACTGTCTCTAGTACATGTGCATAAACATTACAATACGTTTATTAATTACATGACATAGTGTTATTTCCATGGGATCTTTGCCTCATTTAGCATGCAGATTGAACTACACCCAGTTAATGATGCAGCTGTTCAATATTTATTTTTATTTTCACTGTTTAATGAGTGAATACTTCCCTCATTCATTTGCTCTAGTCTCAAAGATCATCGGGAATAGACATGGGAAACTCTGCTTCCCCGTCTCATTCACTACATATGCTTTTCTGTCTGTTGAAGATGAAATTAGCAGTGCTACACTGCTGCAAATGTAGATTTCTTATGTTTACAAATAATAAATCAAAGGTGTTCATTTGTAAAAACAATTTGGCCCAGAGTAAAAGGACTTTAAAAGATTGCATATTACATTTATATCTGTGTTCTGTTATTCACTGTGTCCTATCGAGTTTGGTTTTGGAAGCTCTCTGAAACCAGTGATACAAGACAATTTGAAGTATTGGAATAATCTTGATACTATCTTTAATTTTAAGCCAGTGATCATTCATCCTAGAACCAAAAAAAAAAAAGAAAAAAAAAATCTGTTTTGCTTTTCTTTGCAAGGCTGCTCTAAAGGGCTGACTACTAACAAACCTGAGAAACTTAAAACCTTAAAATGAATATTAGCCTCATGGAAATCAGTAGAAACAATCCCATTATACAGTACTCATGAAGACCTTCCTATAAGATCTTCTTTGGAACTGTGGAAAATTCACATATTTCAGCTCTGTTGAAGTTAAACTAGGCTGTTACTACAACTTGTACATCAGTATTTGGAGAAGGGGTAAGGTAAACTGTTGAAATACAGTTTGCATCTGTCTTTATGGATAAATGGAAATGATCTTAATGATTTCATACAAAAATACACAGACTTATCTGGAATGACACCATTTCAGAATTTATTAGAAAAAAACCCCCCAGAAGTATGTTTCTTTTCCTCCCTTAGGAATGTTGGAATTTCTTATGTGGTGAAATTTCAGAATTGTTTCTGATGGTATGACCTTTAGCATAATGCTTGATTTATTTTTAAAAAGGTTTTTTTCATCATATAAAGTTAATTCTATTGGTATCGTATGATTCAGGTTTCTAGTGGTCATATCTGCAGAAAAAGGAAATGCGGTTTTATTTCATACCTTGCTTTTATTGCATTGATACTTAGTGTGAGAGTGTTCCTTGCCAAAAATAAGAGAAATATCCTGTAGTTCAAAGAGGTGTTATAGTTTGGGGATTGCAGAATCTGAATTATATCCCCTTTTTTGTTACAAACTTTATTAACTCCAGACTGTGATGCATGTCATGAGCGTACCTGTTGATTAATGTTCATGTTTCTTCTTGGGTTGACAGTACACCTGCATTATTTATATACTAATCTGGTCATATTCAAAGTGATTTCCATACTGAAAAGAACACAAGCAAAAATAATATTAATTTATTAGCAGGCATGCACATGTTTTCTTAAAATGTGGGGGGGGGGGTTATGTATCTTGGTTATCTCAGCTGTCACCAGGTAGCTGTCTCAGTATCAGTCACAAAGTTTACTTTTTCAGCAGGAGTTTTATATTAGATGTGACACTCTTATTTGGGATAATTTCCCATGTGTAGCTATTGATTCTGCCAACAGTGAAATTTCTTCAAATCCTATGAATTACTTTTGACATTTTTACACAGGCATAAAATTGTGTTACATTTTTTAAATGTTAAACATCAATTAGTTCCATGTACTCAATCCCCCTGAAGTAATTATACTTGTGTAAGAGAAAGTCGCAGAACAGCCAAGGGCTGTGCGTACTCTACTGTACAATCCAGCGAATAATTGTCTTGCACGGTAGTGTCAAGAAATGTTAAATGATTCCATGTTGAATGTGCTTGCTGATGTCATTTATGTTTTTGAAGTATTTCTATAGAGAGTAAGGAAAAGCACAACGCTGATATACATGGAGACAAAAATAACCTTGGCAGTTTCTGTCCTGGTAGTTAAAAAATAAATACAGGCATTCTGTCCTCGGTAAATATTATCCTCAGAAACCGAAGCTTACTTTTTTTAAGGCACTGATAAATGCTCATAGTACAGATTTAGGACATCAGCTACTGAAGTCATACTTTGATGTAGAGAATTACATGTAAAGACCACGGACAGACTCAGTCTAGATAATTTGTAGTTTTGATATTTTCCACTATCTGGAACAAGATGTGAGAAGAGTTCTTGGGATTTGATTTATTTTCTTTATGATTTTAGTCTGTAAGTTGCACAAATACTACCATAAAATATACCAATGTGCACATTTTACATGAACCTTAATGTGCAAGAAAGCAGGTTCAGATTTTCATTGCCACCCTAACACCTGAAGTTTATGTAACCTCACAGTGATATTAGAGGGCTGAGCTTGGTACTTTCTTTTCAATAATAATAATAAAAAAATCTCTTTTCAATAATTGTAATACTTACGCTTGGTATGGTTTTTCTCATAATTCAGCAATGTGAATGCTTCAGACTTTCCTCATTATTAATTTCACTAAAGTTTTGTAGGTGCTCTACTACTTGGTTTTTGTGAGGACATTCATTGTACCCTTCATAGTAAGAGCAAAACGATTTTTCCTTTGTAGCAAAAAGCCTTTCCTGACACCCACATAGAAATGTGACAGCACATGAACTCACATCCCAGTCCTGCTCCTTCTCACTGGCTGTTGAGGGCTGAGTAGCACTAGGAGATGTGCATATATGCACACACAGCTCTCTGACAATCACTCTTCTGTTCTCTGCAACCTCTTGGACCTTCAGGCTCTCCAGAATCCATAGGCAGATGCTGGCCCTGCTTATCTAGTCTCCAGCTCAAACTTTGTCTCTTCTAGGTGCTGGTCTCCTTCTGGCTAGTCTACTTAAAGCTTGCTCTAGTGAATCACATACAATTGCACACACAGAGTTGTAGTTGTTGCAGAAATCAGACAGAAATCTTACTGAATTACAGGATTAAATCTTAACAGCTTCCTTTTAGTTACAACGTCATTTTGTTCCCCATCTTCCTATCAGTTACAAAGCTCTGTCTGGTTCCTTCAGCGAGCAGGCATGAAGTGGTAGTCTTGGTTATAGTTTTCATTAACTACATTGGCGATTTGTATATTTGTATATCTATCTGTGATTTATTACTTTTCCTGTCTCTTGCCTTTGGATTCTATGCTCATAAATGAGATATACTTGTACTCCAGATGTGTATGTACCCTTACATTCCCCATGTCCATATATTTTAACTATAAGGATATGTCAGTGAGTGGTTAGAAGCAGAAGATCCACAGTGAGGTAATGAAGTAAAATATAGCAGGAGCTGCAAAAGAGAGAATAAAGTCTGGATTGCTTCAATACAGCTCCAGCTTCTGAGCTGTCCTTAATGATGTTATTCCCTTCCCAGTGGTACTAATAAAAGATAAAATTGCATAATTTTGTGGGCTGTGGTCTGAATTTCTGTATCTTAACAGTGTCAGAAAGCTCAAGGATTAACTTTTTACATTAGGATTTATGAAACCAATTAAAATGATGCAGTAATGTATTTTACCTTCCCTGACCCTTAATGCTATATTAACAGTACCTATTATTTTCCTATCTTACCTATTTCAGGGATCCATCTAATCATCTATTACAAAGTGACATGTCTGCTTCCTTTAGCTGTTGTAATACAACCTATGGTAACTCTACAGAGCTGATATTTCATTACTGATTATAATACTGGACTTCCAGTATTGTATGGCTTTGCATTTTCAGCATTTCCATGAGGATGATTAGACTCTCTTGTAGTCTTAGCTTCTAGCTTCTTATGAAAAGTAATACGTTCCAAAAGAGGGCTGGGGAATCTCAGGTACAATCAGTAGGTTATTATAGCATAAATCTAGAAGTCCCTCAACTAGGTCAACTGACACCTTTGTTTTTCCACAACAGACCCATCCATTGATTTGAATAACAAAGGCTTAGAGTTACAGTATTAGATAAAAATTATAAAGAAAACAATATATATGGATTTTTAGAAGGAATAGAATTCTTTTCTTCCAGGGCCCAAACCAGCATCTATTGAAAGCTGGAATAAAACTTTCCCTGGGGACAAGTTATCTCATAACTGCCTATTGCTTTGTCTTCACCCGATATTACTGCACACTTCTAAAGTGGAGAGCCCAGGGCACCTGATCTATGCTAATATCCCTAAATTGTTGCCATAGGCAGCCTTAAGACTATTTCATGTTATTGCTGTATCGCGAAAGACAGCCAGTGAGCAGGCTCTATTATGATTATGGAAATGACCAGTGCAATAAGTAGAAGTTAAGCATAAAATAAGCCAATACCTCTTCTCTTTAAGGAGGAATTTTGAAAACTACTTTAGGGAAAATAACTGATGAAGGTCTAGATCAGCTACTGAAGTCAAAGTGCTGCTGGAGGAGCAAGTCAACTGATTCCCCCCACTGTGAAGATGGGGAGGGGAGAGGATAGGTATACTGTCCATATTTGTTCTGGAGAGCATTTAGATAGCTTTATTTTCTAAAATGCATGCTGCACTTAATCTTATCTTTATTTTTCAAGCAATCATAAGGTTCTTGTCCTATCAAATTAATTGAATTAAGCATACGTTTTCTTCCATTGTTTTGTAGCATTAAGCTTTTAGAGTTGGTTGTATAGAGTTAATCCTCACTAAATTGAATTTTTTGATCATTGATCTCAATGTGGAATTTCTTGCCTAGTTGGAAAATGTGCATATGCAGGTAAGTATGTTGCAAAAGGGCCTTTTTGTCATTGAGTGGCTTTTCATCAATAATTTTTCCCTCATAAAATGGTATGCTTGTCTACAGTTTTAATTTGGATAATCTTAAAGGTAGAAAGTCTATTTACTGTCACGATGTTTTGTGTGAGAAATAGATATTAAAAATTATCTACTGTCAGATCTTAATACAAAATGACTACTAATATAAAAACCATTTTTCATTTCTGCTTCTTCTTTGCTCTTTTTCATTATGCACACTTATTTTGTAGCTCTTGAATGTAACTGAGTACTTACTGACATAGCAGACCAGAATTGCCCATATCTATTAAAAAAAGGATCTATGGAAATAAATGATGCAGAATCTTTTTTTTAATACCACAGTATTATCCAGTATATCCATTTATTTTGTGAAGGAAACATTATGTAAATAACAAAGTAATCCTGGTACACGGCAAATGCCCAGTTCTAAAGTACCATGGATACTATCCTGAAAAATCATCAATCAAAATAAATCAGAGTATCTCTGTCCTAAAAGAGCCGAAAGAACTTGACAAGAGTTTAAACTTTTAGTTTGTTGTGGTTTTTTTTTTTTTTTTTTAATAAAAGAAGTTTCTGGAATCTTAATGAAAGGAAATCTTCCCCATTGTGTTCTTTTCGTGCAAGAGAGATGAACAAGCACCTGAACGGTGGGCCAAATACAGATGCACCAATTAATAGCTAATCTTTATGAGATTTCAGCTGGTTTTTTTTTTTTAATCCCATCTCTTCTCTTTCCTCTTTGTTTTAAGTCTAGCAGCCTGTGTCATAGATCTCTCTATTACGAAAAAGTTTTATGTGAATAATGTTGAATATTAGAGGAAAGACTAACTCTTCCATGTTGAAGAGTTATGCCACTACTTTAATCTCTTCTGCTGTCTTTAGTCTGAATCATTAGGTGGCATTTCACACCTTTTAGGCCCAGACAATGTAGGTAACTAATTTAAGAGGTCCTACATGACTTCCAATAAAAGGAAAATTTCTCTGTACTGCCTTTAATAAAAAGGCAGATAGTGCAGTGCTTCAGCTAGAAGCAAAGGGTTGACTGTAGTCTGAATTTACCTTCAGTTTGTTGAGCTGTTGTTGAAACCCATAAAATATTTTTTTACTTCCATTGTTTTAAAGGTCTCAAAACCAGCTGAGAACTTCCTGCTCTGCCCTGAGTACAGAAGAGAGTGAGCCTTCTCTTCGCAAACAGGACAAAAGGGCAGAACAGAATCATGCACTGTACTTTATCACAGTGATGTAGGAAAGCAATGAGAAAAATTTCTTTTGTGCCTTTGTGTACGCTGCTCTTCCTCATTTTGTCAAGCTTACCAAAAATTGTCTTGTCTGCTTTCAATTTTTTTTTTTCTCCCACCCTGGTGTCTCTTCTCTTTCTTACCTTCCATTCACCTTTAAAGCAAATACAAATGAAAGAAAGGGAAAGGAACTGTGAGAAAATGGCAAATGTCAGGTTTTAATTCAAAGGTGGTGACAGAACTGTAAAATATTCTTCTTATCCAGGTGCTTTCTGCTTGTGTTAGTGCCCTTGTTAAAGACAACTTAGGAGGGATTTTTTGTTTTTGTTTTATTTCTGAGTTTTCTTGTAGTCGATTCTGAGATGGGTATTCTGAGAAGGTGCTTGTACTATAGACTCGTTGTCCACTATCACATTAAGTAAAATGATAATTAATCTTTTGTTTATGCAAATTAAACTTCCTTGTTTAATTATTTTTGGATTTTTTTTTTTTTAACTGGATGTAGTTTATTTACTGAAACATTGCTGTCTGCCTGACACCACACAGCTGGATATCTGACTTGCCAGGTGATTTAAAGAGCTTTTACAGGAGCTCTGACTCTGAATGCTTTTTCATTGGTTCCTGTCTTGGCTTTTGGGCTAAAATGTGGGGTTTTTTCTTGCTTTATCCAACTGTTCAATAATTGATTCCTCTGGGTGGGGGGGAATTTATAAAGACTGGTTTTGAACACTTGCTTAGTTTATTGATGAGGACAATTAAGACTGTAACCAATGAGTAGCTACTGTCCTTCATCTCCCAGGTCTCAAAAGACATTCAGCAAGCTCTGAACAAATTTTCAGATCTTATTTATGTTTCTATTTAAAGGATATGTGGGTATAAAGGTCTCCCATAGCTTGATATCAGTGATGTATGACGCAAACCCAACCTTTGCTACTTATTGAAAATAATAATTTACAGAAAAATATTTTTCATAAGCTTTCAGTCTGTGTTTTAGGTCATTGTGGATCACTAGAAGGAAAGGGAGAGCTCCAATTAACGAATGGATACAACACAGAAATATCTTAAATATAAGGTTTAGATCCTTAAATGTTGGTTAATATCCTTTTTGAATTATCTTCACATCAAGTAATACTCCAATACTGCATTGTGATGACATAGAGGTTTATTCTGTTAAAAGGAGTGAAGGTTTTTGCACTTCTGAATGTAGCCCACATACCGTCAGCCACCACCTTTGGTTTAATTCATGTTTCTGTGCTCTCTGTTTCCAGCTGCCTTCTGGTCTCCTGATTTTTGTTTTGCAAGGCTCTGTGTATCATGATTATTGTGAAGACTACAAAGGTTTTGTTAAAACTTTAAGGAAGAAGAGAGAAGAGGTTTGTTTTTTTACCTTCTGGGCATTCAAATGCTGTTAAACATAAATAACATAATTGAAACATACATGAAATATCCTGTGCTTGCAAATAGAAAGTTTTTAGTCCATATTCATAGAGATTAAAATAGCAGAATTAGTGCATTTATTTCTTGACCGTATCTCTAAAAAAAGTGGTATATGATCATGCAAGTTGTTATCTTTTTATAAATGTTGTGAAATGGTGGACTTCTTAGCTCAGCATTTTATTGGAAAAAAAATGTACATTGGAAACATAGATGGATTCTAGGTGTGAGCTATCATGCTGACCATATCTGAAAATATTAATGGAAAATGTAGATATAAACAGTACAAATATGTATTATTCATTCAAAGACATAAATAGATTTGGCTTAAGTTGCAGGGAGGGGAAAAGCTGTAGACTTCATACTTGCCATGGTTACAGGAGCACACTAATTCTAGTTCATTGGAGGAAAAACTGTTATCCTGAGGATTGTATTCTCCTAAGAAAAGTATATTAAGAACTCTAAGAAATTATTTTCTTTCACAGAATACATGTAATCTCTCAACATAAATGGAAATCTTGACCATCTATATTAATGGAACAGCATATTCCTAAAGCAGGTAATGTGTGTTTTTTGTTCCTTTCTTATGTTAAATTTCAAGGCAAATCAGTCTGAACCATAATTTAAAAAATTGTTTGATAGAATTCCCCACAGTAATTCCAGAGAAGTAAAAGTACAGAGTAGATTCTTATTTTAAAGTAATTTAAATAAAATTCAACTTTGGATGTATTCTGTATTGCTCATATCTCTGCTGTATGACCTTCATCCTTGTTTGAAGTGGCTCTATTTTCATATATGTAAAAAATAAAATAAAAAAATAAAATAAAAATCAGTCATTAAGTTTGCACTGGTCCAAATGTCCAAAAGTTGAGATTGTAAAAGAAGATTGTAAGAAAAGGGGTTACTAAAAGCATGGAAAAAAAACGGGGACAGATACATTGGGGGTGGAGTGTTCAGACAGCCTAAGCAAACTTGATTATAATACACTTCTCAATGATAATAGATGGCTTTGTGGAGGTGACTTTAGAATTTTTGCAAATACATTTTGCAACTATTGTTAAAATTAGCAATTTTTAATGGATTTTAATGCTAGCCTGCCTCAAGTTTAACTCTATATATGCAGATATATGCAACAATCCTGCTTTGCGAAGGCATGAAATTGTCTCTCCTAAAGAACCCGATGTGTTTAATAGCATGCTTTTTCTCCTCTTGGACAAGGTTATTTTAGTCTCCTGTTGTTCCTCTTCAGTGTTAATTTTCCTCTAGTGAAAATCTCCACCTCCCAAGAAAACCAATGCTACGTGGAGGCAGAGTGCATTAGAACGAATAAATATAACCTCAGGTTGTGCACTTCAAACAAGATGGATTTTCCAACCCATCCTTAAGGCAGCTATGACTTAGATCAACATAATGAGCAGCAGTGCTGGAGGCTATGTCTATCCTAATACAAAAGTATTGGTGTAAATATTTTCATAGTGTGCTCATTGAATCTGGCAACTAAAGGAGTATAAATAAGAGGCAATAGGAAACATACATTAATTCTCCTTTTTTAACAGAAACTAAAGCTAGTTAGGTGATGACTCAGATTATGCCTGTTTGTATTCATTTAGGGAAAATGTGTAATTGTTTACCTGTGCAAGTGTGCTTTCTAATTCCAGCAAGAGTTCATTTTCGTGCTGGTCGTGATGTATTATGAAAATTCTTTGGTATCATTACATAAAACCAACTTCTATTAAATAGACATACATATACCTACATGTGAGCGCATGCACACATTCATTCTTAAGATGCCTGAAAAATAATCTAGTATTTGATGCAGAACTACACAGTTCCTCACCATAATTTAGAGTTTACATTGTTTGGGATAAGCAGAGAAAAAATAATTCCAGTATAGCGTTCCTGATAAGTTGAGTGCAATCACAATAATAAAGCTGATGCTGCTTAAACTATTTTTAAATTGGTGTGATGCAATAGTTAACTTAATTACCAACAGAGATAACATGTGAGGTATGACTGTGGAGACTACAAGAAGCCCATGGTCTGTCTAAGTGATTTTTTATTTTTATATTTCTCCTAGAGCAACGAAAGGTGAGTTGTCCCTTTGCAGAACTGAGGAAGCCAATAAAAAATAAAAAAAGCAGCCCACTCTCCTGACTTTCTGTAAATGTTAACATCCTCTCTGCCATATCTATTGCATTTATATCTGTTCAGTCAGGGTGCAAGTTGCTGGGCTTGTAACCTTTGCTTTTGAAGATTAGAGTTAAGAAAACAAAACCTTTGAGTTTTTCATCAGATGTGTTCTGTTATTGTCTCATTTGTTTAGATGTTGCCATACCTTGAACAAGTATACCTCAGTAAACAATTGCATCTCCTGAAGCCATCTTGACCTGGAGATCTCACTTCTCCAGGTTTAATGGCAGCCTAACTCACAACCAATAGGTATTTAGGTTCTTAAAACAGCTTATTTGCTTGAATATTTCATTGCTTTTCATATTAATAGAAACACAAGTACAGCTTTTTCTTGTATTTGCCTCTCTTGTATCAAGTAAATCAGATTGCTTTGAAGTGAAATAAACTTTACTATCACTTAAGGGTCTTTTATTAAATTATAGGTTTGTGTGTGTATGTATATTTAATCAGTTGTGGTTCCCATAATATTGATCCCGTATGTCATTTACCCAAGAGACTTGGGAAGTATGTGTGTAACATATATACATATGTGTGTGTGTATATATATGTATGTATGTCCATTATACACC
This sequence comes from Megaceryle maxima, assembly GCA_024605025.1. NCBI lineage: Eukaryota > Metazoa > Chordata > Aves > Coraciiformes > Cerylidae > Megaceryle > Megaceryle maxima. The sequence goes on along the minus strand of JANHGN010005452.1, from coordinate 20,527 downwards.
ACAAGAATGGACTATGTGAGGTATAGATTTATTTGTAGGAAATTCTTCAAGAAAGGATTATTTTGTTTTGCTTATAAAAGGAGTAAAACCATGTAGTCTTGCTACTAACACCCAGCAGGTGAAACTGGAACTGACTTTCATTGGCTATATGCATTGTATTGAAAGAAAATGTGGTCAAGTCTTTACCAGTATGAGAAGAAATGCAAACTTTTGCAAGACTTGCACAGTGATGTAATAGTATCTGTCAGATAGCATTAATGCGAGTTTTCATGTTGAGAATACTGTTTTAGTCTGCATTTGATGAAATCAGGGTAGTGTCAAAACTAGTATGATGCACAATGAATAATGAAATTATTAAAGTTATCTGTTTGATATTAAATGGTAATGCAGTTGTATAAATTTATTTTCAGGAAATGAGAGCAATAATGGTAGGAATGGAATATTGTTTAAGTTACCAATAAATTTATCAATGAAAATTTATCCTAAATGTGCCAATTCTTTGACTTGGTGTTTATCTTATCAATTCTCAGCAACACATACTTTTTAAGAAAAATGTTTGTTTCATTCAAGTCTAGTAAAATTGACAATATAGACTGTCAACAAGGTTTCAGCCACACTTTCATACTGGAATTACTATCTCTTTCTGTTTCTCTCCTTTAGCTGTTCTGCAGAGGATCATGTCTGATGCAGCCCTGATGTGATGAACAGTTGAACTGATGATTTGATTATTTTTTTTTTTATGGTTGGTCTGTTTCATCTGGGATGTTACCGTTCAGATTCATTGGGTGTACTAGTTCTACTTCTTGAACACAGATTTAGTCATGTAGTAGAATCTCCCTAGAAGCTTTGGGAAATATATTTTTTCCTTCTTTTACACTGTCTGCATAATGTGAAATTCCTATTATTTATCTTTATTCCTTTGTGTATATACCAAATTAAGAAGGGTTGTCTTAACAGAACTCTTAAATCCTCTAGCTATAAATTTAAGTACCAATCTTGTGCCAAGACAGCTGGCAGAGCTTCCATTGTCTTTTTCTAGAGCTGGAGTTGTTTTTCACCTTCCGTTCATTAACAGCTATGCAAGCCCTGTATGTACCCAGCTATATGTATGTGTAAGAAAATAACCACTTTATAAAATATAGCAGGCTTGAGATTTTTCTACAAGTTCTTGGAATTTCAGGGGTTTGTTTGGAAAATTGAATGAGAATGTGCTGATGTGATATGTCTCTTCTTATTACGTTTTCATTGGAAGTTTAATTTTTTTTTTTTTCCAGGTTGAGGTCTACCATAATTTCTGAATGTTATACTTGAATAATGAGTAGGTAAGTTTATATAGAAACCCCCTTTGGAGGATGGGGCAAAGGTGTATAGGCTTTTTTCATCGTCTGCATTTCAAATAGTAACTGACATGATCCGCACTTCTGCAAACAACTTTTCTGTTCAGTAGGCCTAATCTGATTTATTAATCTTCAGTATTTTTGAGAGCAACCTTGGTGGAATACATGCTTAGTTGTTGTCTTTTTATAAAGGAACAGAACCAAATTTGCCTGGAAACATAAGCTTTTACTTTCATGGCTTCATGACAGTATTGTAAATGTCTGCCGAGATTCCTTTACAGTTTTTCATTCTTCCAGTGTAGTACCACATACTAAAGATAGTACAACCTTCTGCTGCTGGAGTAGTTATAGCCATTGTCTACAATTCTTTTCTTTGTCAGACCACCTGGTAGTTAATATGTTGGTCAGATTCTGACAGTAATTGCAATTTATTTGTTTTTACAGTTGCCTGACATAAATCACTGAGTTGATAGGGGAGGTATTTTACTTATTAGTGGTGTATTCCATGAGATCCTGAGAGTAAATGCACTTTGTCACTGTATCTACAGTTGCTGTACTTTATCTCCTTGTTTCTGAACATTCTGCAGTATTTATTCCCAACCTCAGCAGATATGCCTATATGTGTGTTAATGGACAAGTTTTCTGATAAATCATTCTAGTGCTGCCTTATATGTCACACTTTCTCTTAACTGTGCAATACTGAACTTCAGTCACTCAGCATTGCCATATAGTTCTAAGGAATACATTTATTTTCTTTTCCTGGCTTCTTGTTCTCTTATCAACCTGGTACAAAGCTTGAAAATAGGTTACTACCTCATATTCCTATCAGGTATCAAAAAATCTGTCCTTAATTTTACATGGAGCTCCTAAATAACCTATGAAAGTATTCTTATTGGACAAAAACAAAGTTAAGACATTTCTTCTGGAACTTCTGCCTTCAGAGGTTGAAACAACACTTTTATTGTAGTTTGAACAAGACTTTGGCTAAGTAATTGAAAAATCCTAGGAATTATTCCAGTTGCTTTATGCTTTTTACCATAGACATTTATGTAATAGCTTGCTTTTTTGATGCATTTGGCACTATGCCATCTTCACTGATTACACAGCCAGTATAGTCTAGTTCAATTTGCAGCTGGTTTATTGAATTTAATCAATCTTTGCTGATATTTCTGCAATCTGTCAGATTTTCAGCAAGGTAATGCAATCTATTAGCCAAGCAATATGATCTATCAGTAGTTAGATTCTCTTTATATATAGTCTTGTAATTGTGTGTCTTAAAATCTTTTGTAGTTCTTGACATCTTGCTTATTGCACCATAGAATGTGATTTGACTCTGTTCTATCTTGAGTTGGTTTCTTTAAACTTTCTGTTGTAATACTTCCTGTTGTTGATGCCACATCCAAAATCAAAATGTTTTCCTGAGAAATCACTTACCATATATACTCTTTATTTTCACAGTAGGTCAGACCTCTGAGAACCATAACATCTTAACAGATGATACAGATAGGTCTTATGACTGGGTTTTGTTCACATTCCTAAAATATGCAGACTAAAACAACAAAAATAGTTGTACAGAGAAAATGAGTGATGAGAACAAAAGCCATGTGAATAAAAAATTTAAAAAATTGCTAATGTCAGTAATATCAGTGGTGGTTTCCATAGAAACTAATCTTGAGCAGAGACCTCATTCAAAATGACAAGGCATGACTGATGCTGGTGAAGATAGGCCTGATTACTTCTACAAGTAGCCCTCAATCTAATTTTAGTACGATCTAAACAAGGCAAACTATAAGAAAGACAACATGGAATGAAAATAATTTTGAATTAATCTTGCAATATAGTTTCAAAAATGATTATGTTTTTAATTCTTAACTTATATATAAAATTAACCACAAACAATAATCATGAAAATTATTCCTTCTGGCATTCTTGTCAATTATCAAATGTTTATATTGCAATTTGAATGACATCAGTTAAGAAATACAGTAGTACATTACAGTTTTTCAGATTTAAAACATATACGATGTAGTATATGATAAAAACACTAACTAATTTTAAAATGGGGAAAGTAAACCAAAACATTTTTCAAGATATTAACTACGGCATATAGTTGCATATATGTGCAGCTTAGGACAGAAGGCAATTTTGCAATAATTTACTCAAACTGGAAAACGAGTCTTTGGAAAAGTGATGCTCACAAACTTGTTTTGTTGCCATCAGTATTTATAATCAAAACTATAAAGCTCTACAATAGCACATAAACAAGGATTTTGAGCAAGTAATCAAGTTTCACATTTTCATCTGCTTTTGTACCCATAACCAAAATTCTATTCTTTACTGAGAAGAAGGAAAAAAAAAAAAATTCCTTCAAACTATCTTTTTAGATTTTTTTTTTTTTTTTTTTACCTTAGAAATATAATTTTAACTGTAAGTGAAATAGAAATTTCCTGGAATAGCTGGTAGTTGGGTCAGAGAATAAGCCCTGCTCTCTCCCAGACAATTAAGTAACTTCATGATAATGGTATTTACCTCGGCACAAGATATTCTCTGCTTCCATCTATTAAATGTGAACTTTAATGTAGTATGTAGTAGCCAGAGCTGCTAAGCTATTCCCGGACTTCCTGTACTGACTCAGTAGCTGCCTTTCTGGTTCAGAACTTCTATTTAGTTTTTTTTTTTTTTGAAACATGTATTCAGATTTTTTTTTTCCTAGCAAAAATATTTTGTTGAAAACCTTTTCCATCTCTAGCAATTCATGTCATGGAAAAAAAAGGTCTCTTCAGTGGCAAATCTCAAACCCATAATAATAGAAAAAAAAAAAGGCAAATGCATAAATTCCTTCAAAAAAACTTTTCTCACAGTATCTCTTCAGTCCACAAAAGCTTTAATGGAAGTATATTGTGCTTTAATGCAACAAACACTCTGTTGGTAGATTATGAGATTAATTTACTGCTATTGATCATTCTGCACTAGTAAATGCCACATATTTAGCAAACAGCTGGGGAAGGTTAATAGCCAGATACATTCTGCATTTTTCCTTATACTTTTATGATATTGAATTCCTGATATGTTCAGTGATATCTGTTGCATAGTAAGTCTTTCTAGTCCATATTTACTGTCATGTGCAGTTTTTTACTCTGTAGCAGATCTCTAGTTTACATTTGTAAAATTAGATTTTTTTTTTTGCATGAAAGAAATAAAATTTTATGCTGAGTTAAGTACTACATATTATTAGCCCTTGAGGATCAATTTTGAATAGTCTTTTCATTCCAATATGTAGTATACAAATTTTAACATATTGCCATCTTTATATTTCATGCTAATTTGACATTTAATGTTAGCACCCTATCATACCAACAATAATCCATCTGAACCACCAGGCATGAATGCCAATTACTGAAATGATTTGAGCTCATTCCTGAACTGCCTTTCCAGTGAAAGTAGACACATGTCACCTAACAGAAAATATCAGAAATATCAAAGTCATTGAGACACTCATATACTTGCATAACTTCTCCCTAAATCTGTTTGCTTGCACTATGGGCTTGGGGAAAAAAGAAGGGTCAGTAAACTCACTTGATGAAGGAAAAATGATGGATAAATTAAGATGTCGAATATAAATATCTTCAGTGTGTTCATTTTAGTATCTCCATACCTCTGCCATTTTGCTTGATTGTAAAACCTTTCTCATAGTAAACTTTGAACATTGTTTCCAAGTTTTAAGTTGCGTACTGTTGTCACATATACACAATTTTATTCGCATGTGTTAGTTTAAATATGAGTGTTCAAAAGCCAGCTTTCCCCTGTCACTGTTTCCCCCAGTTAGCACTGGAGAAAAGTGCACAGTCTTCTTGTAGAAAGACTTCTCTATGTGCTGAGATCCAATTATGTGAAGGTGCAAGAAATGCCTTTATACTGAGTCTGGTCTGTATAGCCTCAAAAGTGCAACCGAAAGAAAAGCAGATACAGACTCCTGTAGTCTGTTTGCTTTAACAGCACATTATCACAAAGGATCATGTAAATCATGCTTCCTTCTGTAGGAAGTTCAAATAGAAGAATAAAAGGGGAACAGATTATTTTGTAATCTTACCAGATAACTAAGATGTCTTTTAGAATGTTTTTTACTGTGGTAAATGCATAGTGTCTGGAGTTAGTTGTGTTCTTATTGTTATTGGAATAAGCCATTAAACACCTGAGGAAAAAAATACTACTTCTATTGCTGTATTATGCCCCCTTCTTCTCCTGTTAAACTATTATGTGAATGTTGTGGTTATTTACTCTATTATGGTCCAAGGAATAAGAGAGATGTGAAAAGATCACCTTTGGATCGCACTGAAAATACTTCTTTAGTCCTTTCCACATGCGTTGTATTTCTGTGCAATGTGGTCTAATGTTAATTGCACTCTTTCTGTATTTACCTCTGTAGAACTTGGCCTGAGCCCTTCCTAATTCAAGTTAGGAATTTGCAGTTCTACTTTTTAGGAACTTCTACTCCTGTAAATGCAGGGTGTAAATGACACACAATAGACGTCCAAGACTGCCTCGTCAGTTGTGTTCCTACTGTTCCCAAATTTTCAAGACATAAATTTTAAAAGACACTGCTTGGTTCAGCCAAAAAAAAAAAAAAAAAAAAAAGGAAGAAAAAGGAAAAGATAGCAAAAAATGAGAAAAAAAATATCCTTTATATTGACAAGAATAGAAGTTTCTTGTCTGCTTTTCAGCTACACTAATCTGAACTTCAGATCAATTTAATTTGAAATAGATAAACACAGTATATTTGGCTAGATGCTAAGAGGAAGTTGATGCTTTTCTTCTCAGAGTCTAGTGCATTTCATGTTATTTGCTTTAATTTATCATAGTAAACCATAAAAATACAGTGCAGGATAACTTGTCCAAATCACTTTACAGAAACAGGGTTACCTCGTTAGCTGAGGAAACAAGGTGCCATGGGCTATTAATATAGGCCACTAATATGGGCTATTAATTAAAACTGTTCCCTGTGCTACAGTGACACTTGGGTGGTGTTGGTTTTCTCTTCTAGAACAGTACACAGTTCTTCCCTGGGATTTTCTGAGAATGAGTGTGCACGCTGGTGATAGTTGGTAATGATGTTTTTCATGCTTTCTCTTGTCTGAAGTCTGCAGGGAATTTTTAGTAGTGCTTTGTGGTAGCTCTTGGCCTTTGTAATCATAAAGGCTACTATGTCATCACCTGACTTTTTCAGGACAGAATCAGTACCAATTAACCTTTATCCTTTTTATTTTATGTAAAAATACTCCTTTTACAAATATTTTCAAAGAGGATTGTTCCATTCTTCTAAGTAAGCAGCAGTTCTGTGATCATCCCTCTGATAGCTAAGCCTCCAGGCAGATCACATTAAGAACAGATTAAAAAAAAAAAAAGCAAGCTTTCTTTTTCACCTTTCCTGAATACCTTGTTATTGTGTATCAGTCCTAATCTGGAGGCTTTATTTAATTCCTCACTTTTTTTTTAATCCTTCTTTGTTTATTCTTGGTGGGGTGGTAATTCTTTTGAATATGTCTGGCATTTTTTCTTTCAAACATATCTAATATATCAAGCACATTGGTCTCATATCAGAACTAAAGGAGGATGAATGGAATGTTTTTCATTGACATTAAACTGAATTGACTTAGAGCAAATCAGCCTAACAAAAAGTCCTATACTTATACAAGGTCAGTCCTTCTAAAACCTATACATTACACAGTTTATTGATTTCTCGTGCTTGGCTAAAATCTGTTTCTAGTATCGGAAATAATACCATTTATTTTAAAAGAATTTTATTCTGAATTTTAACACTGCTATTTTTGCTGCTTTTCATTGTGAGGGCAAGTATAATCTCAAAAGTTGGCTTTGCACGTGGTATCTGAAGCATGGAAAAAACTCTTTCAATTAGCTGTGATCAGACAGGTCATAGTGGAGCAAGGACTTGAACTCAAGATCTGTGAAACAGCTGTCTAGGACTAATGTTGGCAGATAATTTTTTTTTCCACAGTTTTGTACTTTATGACTAGCTCTGAAGAAAGAGTGGTTACTTTAGCTTACTCGTATTTATGGATATAAATGCCATCTTTTTCAGGTGTTTAAGTATACCATTTTCTTTGATATAAAGAATATCAACATGAAATGACTAAAATTTGGCTTATCCTTGTTTATGTGCTATTGTAGAGTTTTATAGTTCTCAAGGTGGGGTAGTAGTTTTAATTTTAAGCATTGAAATTTAAAACAGTGTTGTTCTTACTAACTGCAGTATGTATTGTAGGTCATCTGTTACTGAAGACTGTCAGAACTAATAGAGCATATGCTTATGCTCATTTCAAAACTATTATTAGGATTATCTGGTTTTCATCATTACTGTTCTAAATGTTATTAGGAATCATAATTTCTTTTAACTTATCTATACTATAACTCCACTTTTCCAAGCCAAATACTTGCAGTACTTCAGATACACGCATGCTTATCTATATGTTTGTGATTGGCTTCAGTAAAGTCATTGAACTCATACATTAGAAATCAGCATATATGTCTGCAGAATCAGGATGCTGTTACTTCAGGGCATCCTACAGATACTCTGATAGATAGAGGTATGTATGCAGAGGAAGTGAAGTGTCCTTGTTCCAGAGCAAATCTGAACAAGTAGTCCAATCTGAATCAATTCTATATCATGCTTTCTATCTGCTTAGTAAGACTAATAATTATTACTTATGATAAAAGAAAACGCTATGTATGACTAGTTGCTAATAACAACTGAATGTCAGAAATGACATTTCATTTGGTAGCAACGTAGGCAGGATGAGGTGGAAAAATAAGACAATAAATGTTACACAAAGTCTCATGAATCTGAGCTGCTTAAGAAAGCCTTGAGTGTGGTTTATGATTAGATCTATGTGGTGGGGTTTTTTTGTGTCCGTGTTTCCCCCCCCCACCCCGACCTTGTCTTTTACCATTGTGATACCTATACAAAAATGCTAACCAGTAGCAGTAGATTATTTGGCACTAGCAAAGACTTTTTTTCCTCAGCTTGGAAAAAAGTGTCTGCAGATTCAGCAGTGTACTTGACAAAGATCTATCTGATTTCACTGGAATTTTGCAGCATTTGTTCTGAAAGTTTTTTTTTTTTTTTGCTCCTACCTCTTGAATCAGGCAATCTCTTTCAGGACAGACATACCTTCTTTGTCTTTGAGTTGACCCAGCTTTGAAATATTGAGGAATAACAGCATATGTAAGAATGAGACACAGTGCTGACAGAAAGGTCTTATGCAGGGGGAGGATGTCTCTTCTTTGCTTCCTTTAATGTTACTTACATTTTATTACATGTTAAATGCTCAAAATCATGAGGCTTGGGTCAGTACCAAAGTGCATATTGATATCTAAAGATGCTTAAGATAAAATTAATGATAATAATTTTAATCTATGAAATTATAAAAATAAACTTAAATATTTTTAAAAACTTCCTGATTATAACTGTAAACCAAAAATGGTCTACAGGTAAAGGGTACTTTTATGTTAATTTATTAAAAAAGATACTGTTTTAAATTTGTAGTGTGAAGGATCTCAGCATGTACAAACCCAGCAAAACTGATGGGGTGAAAGTGCTTTTCTAAAGAAAATGTAAAAACAGGGCATAAAAACTTTACTTCAAGATGTTCTGGAAGATGGGTGTCATTTTCTGTAATGCATCTGTAAAAGCACTCTTCCAGATAACACTGTCTTATAGACTGAAGGAATAGAAAAAAAGCAGAGATGATTTGTGTAGTTTTTATTACAGTTATTAAAAAAAGTTAAAAAAAAATTTTGTTAATTAACTTGTTAGTATTAAATTAAGTGCCAAGTATTTGAGATATTAAAGCAGAATGAGTTGCTATATAGCGGCCATGAAGTCATGGAGGATGAAGTCAGCCAGGTGTCTCTAGACATGGTCCTGTGTGTCCAGGAGATCTTGTGTAGAGACACACTTGCAGGGATGCTTCTTTTTGGGTTGGTAGTGAGTTAAGGGTAAATTTTTTTTTTTTTTTTTTTTTTTTTTTTTTTTTTTTGGTTTATACCTTTTTGGTGTAGATATGTAAGTGGGTGTAGGACATAGTTATTGCTAACTCTTGTTTTCCTGGAAGGTAAGATGGTTATTGGGGTTTATTTTCCCTGAAGCCATCAAAGTTTCTTTGCCCTGTCAGCTACTTTCCATCAAGTAGGTTTTGGCTGATCTTACCAGGGATGTCTCTGGGCTTCAGCTCAGAGATGGAAAAGGAGGCTCTGTCAGAAGGTAAAACTAAACAGAAGGTTAGGCTGAAGAGGCAAAATGACTCAAGATTTTAGGTTTGGTAATGATTACTGTTCTTTTGTTAACTTTAAATTTTGGTGTGTGTTCAGATGAGGGCTGAGTCTAATGGAAGCTGTACTGTGTGTAGGATGTTAACTGAATTTGAGTTTGCAACTGGAAAGTCAGTGCTTGGTGCTAAAAGAAGGGATGAAAAAAAATACTCAAACAGTAAGTCAAGAAGAATCTACCAGCATGGGTGAGCAACAGTTAGGGGTGCAATCCAAACACGGCAATTAAGTAATTATTTGGGTCAGAGAAAGACCTGGACCTGTAAGATGGGTTTCAGAAATACTACAATCTCCTACAATTTTAATCAGGTCCTTCAAAATGCAACCCCTGAACTAAGATCAAGTAAGATTAGGATTTAATTTTTATTTAAGGCTGAATTTCTGGGAAGCTAAATTGAACTAAGATTAGTTCTTGATTCAGAGAAGTTGGTGAAATTGCTTAGCTTGTGCTTGTGCTACTTGTAGCCCACAAAATACATTTAGGAGAAGGAATAGGTGAGCTTCTACATTGCTGTACATGCCTGCATCCATGAGAGGATTCACTGTCACAAAGGAAGGAAAAGCTCTAGGCATGTCAGGAATATTTTACTTGGGAACAAAAGGTGTAATGAGTTGGCATAGCTTTGTTTATTTCTACATCTATCTCTTTTCCAAATGAACTCTTGCAAAAGTGCTTAATTTAGAGTTGCCAGTAGTTCCCGGAGGAGCTGCTGCTGGATTTAGTGGTGTTGGATCTGGAGACTGCTAGCACGCTTCCATCTTCCATGGGTGAATCACTTATCTAACCTACATCTTAAATGTGAAAAGTTTGTCAGATAGGTACCATTAAGCTTGCTTCCCCCACCCCCCTTTTTTAATTAATTTAATTTTAGTCTTAACTTAAGTTGAGGTAAGGCACTGAATTAAAAATATTTTTACTTTCTACAGTATGAATACTTAAGGTTTCTCGACTTAGAAAAATTCAAAAGAATACAAGAGTAGCTATGGCACAAATTTCTCTGCCTAGAGTAACTTAACTGACATGTTATCTACTACAATTTTATGATGATTTTTCTTATTATAATAAGAAATGAATCTCTCTGGATGACAATGTCTTTCAAACTCAACTTTTTAACAGGCTTAAAATATGCAAGAAGAATTTCTTTAAAGATTTTTCTTTGCATAATTCATATTCATTATTCTACAGCAAATGTTTCTTCCAAGAAAAAAAGGACTTACGGGAGAGTATGTTTAGAAATTATGACTAAGTCTAACAAATTTAAATATAGATGTGACCAAATGTGCTCTCAAACTTCAGGAGCTTCTGAATGTGAAATGAATTAAATTGCTGGCTCGTTTTCATACCCGTTGAACTACTACAGATCTGTCTTCTCTAAATCTTGGATTTTTTGTTTCTTTTCTTCTCAAAAAGAAAAAAGTGCTTTTGTAGTGAAAGATTGGTTTTGCACCTTCAAGTGGAGCCTGAAAATGAAACAATTTCTTGCTCTCTACAGAAAAGCTTATATTTTGTCTGAATTGTTTTACCTTCCTTCCCTTTATGTTTTTAAGAACAAAAACTCCTTTTCTCAGTCCTTTCCAGTATTTTCATATCATACTAGAAATACAGTCCATACATTTCCTTATCTCTAGTGACTTAGCTTTCCCTTCCCAATTCTATTATATTTTATTTTTTACACCATTTTCTTAAAGTTGTACATTTTTTAAGGTCTTATAATCGAGTCCTGTACTGCTTGAGAGCCAAAACTGGAATAGCAGCTAGCAAACTCCTGGCTTAGCCTGTAAAAAAGTGTATTTTATTTTTATTTATTAATTAAAACTTCCACTTCTGAGAAGAAAAAACAATTTGGCTATTTGAATAGATTTTTGCCAAATTATTTTGATCAAAACATCAATAATAGCAACATCCTTGAAATGCCAAAAGCAATTTCTTTATATTCCAAGCTAGGATGAACCATCCCTATATGACCATAGAATACCAGGGTGGAAATGCATCTATTCTCTCCATTTGACAACTAGACTTTTTAAAATAGGTTTCTTTCATAATCTTACAGGTTTATTTTTTGGTGGATTGTTTTAATGTGATCATTGTACTATGAAATTGCACTTCAATATTATATTAGAAACAAAAAAATGTGCTTTACAATTGCAAGGAAGAAGAGTGTGGAGGAAGGTGAGAAGGCAGATTTTTCTGTGTGACATGGAGTATCCTCACTGTAACAGTCCATATGTACCCCAAAATTTGTATAAAGATAAATAAAAAACAAGTTGACAATTCTATTTTGTCCAAGTATTAGTTCCCTATATATTTTTCTGTATTTGAGTCTTAGACTATACTGCATACTTTGATTAATTATCGGAAGTGTTTTTTAATAGCTTGGATAGATGGTGGTAAACATAATTTTATATTATTCTTTTCTGCTGTCTCAGTGAAGTAAGTTTTCAAAATTTAAGATTCACCTACCTCATGGTTGTTCCTAAAAAGATGCTTTCACACTTGAGTCTACTCCATTTTTTGGTGTGAATTTCAGCTTATGTTATCAGAAGAGCAGAATCTGAAAGTGTCCCCAAAACTGTGGGCTATTGAGAGAAGGAAAAAAAAAAAAAAAAGGAACTTCTTTCTATTTATAGTTTAGCCTCATCAAAGATCTTTTTAACAGAATCAGATGCCTCTGGGTTTCACAATCCATTTATGTGCATTTTGGCCCTGTCTACTAAGAAACATACTGCTCTAGGCCTGGGGAAACTAGAATTTTATTAGATTTCAAAAACGAAGAGATTTTAAATGCTATAATTGTAAGCATTTATATACACATGTAAAAAAAAAAAACCCAAAACTAAGTACATGTTACTTGGAAAATATGCAGTTTTACATACATATTAAGTAGGTGTTTAGCCCAGATTCATAGCAGTCAGATTCTAACAAATGCTAATTATGTTTCTTTTCCTTGAACCTGGCTAGATTCTTAAAATATCCTTAAAGCTTCCAAAACAGGAAATAGAATACTTACACAAAAATGCAAAGTTAAATAATATCTGCCTGTCAGTAAAGAGAAGCATCCACCATTTTTATTTTGGGTTTGTTCTTTTATTAGTATTATCTATTTATTAGTCTGTTGTTTTGTATTAATATTTTGCATTGAAAATTCATCCTTTTTTGGAATGTCAAGCTGGATTTCTTCTTTGACACATCTTGGATTTTGGTATTTCCGTTAAACAAAAAACACAATTAAAATTAAAGCTTGCCTGGTAAATTATACACTGACTTAAAGTAGTGGCTGGAGAGGCATAAATGAATGCAATGGTTGGCTGTGAAATCACAATTTAGTTAAAAATTCAACTGATGCAGAAAGAAGATAATAATCCGTTTTATTTCTCCAATCTCATAAGCTATTTGAATCTGCCTACCATGTGCCAAAGGGAATAAAAATAAAACAACCCCCCACCCACCCACGCCAAAGTTTGCAGATCAGTTTTCAAAGTTCTCACATTTTGAGAAGCTAACCTTGTTAAATAGCTCCCTAATCCAGATGTACTCCCTTCCTGACCACAACTTTGGATGGTGTTTCAACCTCAATCTTTGCTTGTTGCCATTTGCTTTGAAGAGCTGTCTGTTCCTTGCAGTCTCCCTAATCACAAGCAACCTGTAATCCTTGCACACTTGGAAACCTCTGTCTTTGTCTATTCATAAAACTGTTTATACCATTGATTTCCTGAAGATCAGGTGCCAACCTGTGTTGGCACAATGCTCGGATAATGTTAGATCAGAGTAAGGCATGTGGTTGGCTGCTGATAGCTCTTTCTTAGGTTGCTTTTTTTACCCCTTCTGATTGTACGCTGTTGCTCTTCAAGTATTTTTTTTGAGGTCTTTTAGCAAAATTGCAAACAACAGGAAAGCAGAGAAATCTGCTTTTGCACTTCCTACTGTAAAGCAGCTTTTATAATGGAAAAACAAATGTTGAGGTGATAGGAATGTCAATTTGAGGCCAGACAGTAAAAAAAATTGAATAAATCAGTGTAGGGCCTTATTTCCTCTTGCACTACTACTGGCAGCAAAAGCTCTGTAGTTGGCTTTATGAATTTGAATAAAACATGAATTTGTATATGGAATTTTTTTTTATGCTGAAAGAAAAAAACATTATAACTAATCTTTACAGCCTCTGACAGAAAAATGAAGACCTTAAAGCTTTCATAGATATCATGTGGACATATGGAACAAGTGAGTAGTTGGTAATGCAAATGAAGCTAACAGTAGTTTTGTAGTGTTCAGCTAGAGGCAGTGTATATCATTATCTGCATTCATTAAAGTTTGAGGCATCTGTATCTCTTTGAAAACAAAAAGACACTTTCTGGATGAAATATAATTTGGATGTACTCAAAAAAGGGGAACATTAGGAAAATCTACTACTTGCCCTGCCTTGTCCACTCTTTGGGTGTTGTCTAGGTGTTAAGGGGTGTTGTCTAGGTGAATTTTAACATTGTCTTTCAGCTTTTATCTAGAGCTTGCTTCTACTCTCATCTGTTTTACCGTGGATTGGAGACTTTCTATTGTTGTTCTCTATTATCCTGACAGAAGTCCTTGTATTTAAGAAGACTATTTCTCCAGTTAAACAACAGCCCAATTTTTAATTTCAGTCCAATTGTCAGCCAGGTAAACTTTGCAGCTTGATACCTGTTCTCCTATGTTTTTTAATTCTCCATTACTTTGCAAAAGTACTTTGATCATATGATAAAGTTCATATTTTTTTTACTTAGTCCCTGCACTGCCATTTCAAATATAGGCTATTTCTGAAGTTTATAATACGTATGTGAGGCATTACAAATGTTAAACAAAACCTTCCTCAGCTGTAATATGTGATTCAGAGGTCAGTATTACAATGAAATGTTCCTGATATACAAAGTAATACGGGCAGCCTATAGATGAAAATTTCTTAAAAAACTGAGTGGGGCACTCTGTAGCAAAGGTAAACTGATTTTACTTTTGTGAAGCTGCAGATTAAATGAGCACATGGCATGTGACATGGGAATAACTCTTCTGATATGTGTTTGTGGTATAAATATAAAGTTCATGACAGTAATAAACCTACAAGAGAGAGGTGAGCATACTGGAGAGAGACCAAAAAAGGGCTACTAAGCTGATTAAGGGACCAAAACATCTCTTCTGCAAAGAAAGACTGAGCTGGACTGTTTAGCCTGGAAAAGAGAAGGCTCAGGGGGAATCTCATCAATGTATACAAATACCTGAAGGGAAGGAGCAAAGAAGACAGAGCGAGGCTCTTTCCAGTAGTTCGCAGTGACAAGGCAAGAGGTAACTGGCACAAACTGAGATGTGGCAGGTTCCTTTCAAACATTAAGACAGACTTTTTCACAGTGAGGGTGACCAAGCACTGTCACGGGTTGCCCAGAGAGGTTAACTCCTTTCTTGGAGATATTCAAAAGCCCTCTGGATGTGGCCCTGGACAACCTATTCTGGGGTGATCCTACTGGAGCAGGAGGTTGGAGCAGATCACCTCCAGAGGTCCATTTGAACCTCAATCATTTTGTGATCACGTGAGAATGTTCTAAATTGACCAGACTGGGCCCTATCCTCAGGGCAAAAGTTAGATTTATTGCATTTTTGGGGGTTACTTAGGGTCAGCTTCTGCCATATTATATTACACTGTGGTATGTGATGTAATTTAAGGTCACAGAAGTAACCCAGAGTGGAAGCAGGAAATTAAAGGATTTTTTTCACTCTCCCTACAGCAGTATTTTAAATTGCAAATTCCGGGCTAATTTTTCTACTGCTTTAATTTGCTGAGAGAAGCTGTGAAATCACCTTGGCTTGGAGTGCTAGTTTTGCTACTCATCTAGTTAGCTTATTAGGTTTATAGATAACTGACCCAAATGGGATGGAGGGAAATAGGCATGCTTTACCATAAAGCAAGAAAATTTACATTTCTCTGGTTTTATTATACAGTCATCTATATATATGTAGATATTGCATAGCTTGAAAAAAGTCACCTTCATTGTTCCATGCTGGTATAATATAATGTCTCATAGCCATGGAACTTCATCAGAATACTCCTATATGGCTCTGAAGACATTTAATCTGAAGTAATTATCAGTTTGAGGAACAGATAAGGTGCTTCATATTTCCTTTGCGTCTTCAGGTTCAACTGTGGTATTTCTTACCCTGCAAATAATGAAGAATACACCTGGAGAGTAATCATCTTAAATCCAGCAAATGTTTGTTTCATCTCGTGGCTATTCTGAACAAAACCCTCAAATCCTTTATTTAGACTTTACTAGTCAGTAGGGTTTATTCCTGGACTAATGGTACTGGAATCAATAAAAATATTAACATTAGAAATTCAATTAACCACAAATTAAAATGAAATTACCTCGGGAATATGAAGTTAAAACATGTAAATGTAGTGTGTGTATGAATATATATACACATACATATAACTTAATTCCCATTAAGCACACATTTTAAACTATTCACACTTTTCTATGAGCTATGTCTTATATTTAATTATTTTCATGAATGTCTTCTAGTAATGGGTGGATCAGGATTCAGCACTTACCCTAGTAATTCAATCCTAAAATGTTGATGACTCAAGGCTTTAAAGTGGAAGGGGGGGGGGGGAACCAGCAAACCCTGGTTCCTCTATGTTCTCTGCTTGAAATGAAGATGAACAGTTTACAGATCAGACTTAAATCCTTAATGCAAAAAATAAAGCATTATTAAATATATCTTTCTATTAATAGCTAGAACTCATAGCACAAGTTTGCATGATTGCATAGCAATGAAGGCAATTAAGTTTGCCAGTGCAATTTTTACTTTTTGAGGCAAAAGTAAAGGAAAAAAGAAAATTTAGGAGCAATGATGAATGCTATTAAAAAGATGCTATTAAAATGAAGCCTGGATTTTAGTTCTTGAGTGCATGTTTAACAAAGACAAGACTGTAATAGTCCTGAACTGATTCTCTTCAACAGTGTACATAAAACAATTTTGTATTTACCATTTATGTTTGTTTAAAGAATGAAACTTAAATATATTGCTCGTCTGTGCGTCTGCTGGTGTGAAGGAAACTCTCAGGGGAAACAGATAGCAAAGAACAAACTAAGTGGTAACAATCATTCATTGCAGACAGATCTTAAAGTCATTAGAATAAAAGAATTAGAAGTAGGTTGAACATGGGTTTTTTTACTTGTGCTACATTATACAGTAACTCTCATGCAAATATATGGGAAACTGGCAAACCTCCACAGGACTCTTATTGAATATAGTGACAAGGAACAGAGAAACTTTTCTTAACTTGATTCATTATTTAGTGGTGCTTTTGGACAATGTGAGTTTCTGTTTCCTTTGTCAGGTGTACATTTCTTTGGGAAGACTTCCCTCAGTCCTTGTTCCTCTAAATTTATTTTGGATCTGCTTATTTTTCTTCTTTATATGAAATATAAAGCTCTGAGAATAAACACGTGCTTCCATTCTGTAACTGAAACAGCTCCCATTTCTTTCTATTTTCTGCGATATGCTGTCTCTGACATTATCTTTTTCAGGTTTGTTTTTGCAGGCTATGAGATTCCTATGCAAAGATACTCTTCTTTGCCTTGGATATGTGTTAGTTGATAAATTACAATTAGTGAAGATAGGACTGTTTTCTTAGCTGATGAAAACTCATGGATAGTCTGTTTCAGAGGAAAAACTTTCAGGTTTCCAGAGCCACGGAGGACACAAAGTGACTGAAAAGCACTGAAGCACGTTAGCTGATTTACCTGTAATAACGAAGAAGTGTACAAGGAAGACAGGGCACTTCTCAAAGCCCCTAATCACACCTGCAAGATCAGCCTGAATTGTGAAACCACAGTTTTTGGCTTGCCACTGCTGACTAAAGACCAGCTGGACAAGATTGCTGTTAGGGGATAAGAAGCCATAAGGGTTTTGATCTGCAGTCCTCCTTATATTAGTTCATTTTGATTCCCACAATGCGGTGTCAGGGATATTCTGACAGCGGTAAGTTTCATTGATGGCTCTTTGGGGGGGAAAAAAAAAAGCAGAGGTGGAAAAGTATCCATTTTCAGTTTTAACCTTGTGTATTTTTATTCTCTCTCTTCTAGTTTGAAAGACTTTTTTTCTTTTTTTTACAAGTTCAAAGGTAAGACAATTTTGTGGATAATACCACTAACTGCATCACACCTTTTCATTTCAGTTATGACTCATCATCCTTCCAGAGAGGACTTCCTCTGCCTTTTAGTCATTAGGTAAATGACCTTTAATTATTCACCTACCCTAAACAACTTGAACCCACATCTAAAGTGACTTTTTGCTGAATTAGAATTTTATTTTTTGATATATAATATATACTCAACATCTCCAAAATACAGAATATTGAGTGCAGTATCAAATTTTATGGGTGGTAGACAAAAACTAATCATCTGTATTTCTTGATCTGCTAGGAATCTTTTTTTTGGTCAAGCCACCTTGAACTTTTGATTAGGTGCACAAATGATTTTTTGTTGTTTTTGTGGTATCATTTGGTGGTAAGTAAAGGAGAAAGCCAACTTTTAAATACTATGTTTATTTTTGTTTTATTACTCATTCATATTTAACAAAATAAAGAAAGGAACAAAATTTGTTGGCTGTTGGATGCACAAAAGGGAAAACTTTGGAAAAAGAAAAGAAAGGTTGGAAAAAGTGACAGGCTAGCTAAAGAAGAAAGAAGAAAAGATGCTCAGAGAACCTGCCTTTACAAAAATAGAAATGAAATACTACATAAAGACAACATTAAAATCAGGGAACTGAGTTCTCTGTGGAGCTCTGCATCCCATAAGCATTGACAGGTGCTTATAAAGAGTGGAGGACATTGCCAAGGGGTATTCCTGGTTGAGAAAGGAGGAATACACCTTGAAAAATGAGGAAAGAAGTGACATCTTTAGTAAGTGAGGGCTGAGAAAGGTGGCATGCTCAACATGTGCTGCCTTTGGGAAATCCTGAACTGCTTTGCATGCTGGTCTGCTTACCCTGTATATTGACCTAAATTTTAGAGGCATATTTTCAGATTGAAAGGACAAGCAAGCCCAGTTATTGAGTTGGTATGCAGTAATTCTCTAAATGGTGCGACCAGTTCCAAGCTGCTCATGCCACACCTGTGCTGTCAGCTTCTCCTGATGGACATTCAGTTTACCATCACTGTCCTTAGGTGCAACACTATGAGACACTAGCATTGCCCCCTGATAGGTCTGGTCCAGGTGTGAAAGGCAGGTGTCTCTGCATTACCAGCTGCTGAATGTTATGTTCTGCTGCAGAGGGGCAGCCAGTCCTGGACCCTTTGGAATCGGTTCAACATAGTCATTAAACATGTGAACAGCTGAGAATAATTAATAGTAGTAAATTAATTAAGATTCAGGCTATGGAAACTCATGACCAAAAGGAATTTTCCTGATGTCTTTCTTCTGAATATCCCTGCTATGAATTGCTACAGTGCATTTCACTCAACATTTCAGCTGAGGTCAGTGGAGACAACCATGTCTAGGAAGGGGTGTGCTCCACCATGGTCTAAATCAGCATAGTTTTATTGAATTCCCTGAAGGTCATGTTCTGGGGGGACCTGAACTTTGGTGAAGTTCCTTGATGCTGTAGACTATTAAGAAGAAGAATTTTCAAGTGGTTTTGTTTCCTCTTCAGACAATTCTGTCAAAGTTACTGCCAAAACAGATCCAGCTTTCTTATGGAAGGCTAGGAAGAGTCTTCTCCTTAATTATTTTGCTGTAAACCAACATCTTTATAATTATTCTATCATGTAGATTTTCCTGTTGTTCCTGAAAGATGTCAAGCAGCAGAGGTAAGAGCAGTTTTTATGAAGCAAAACTCACTGGTTTTTTTTATACTTCTGAACTAGCATAAGAAAATTTTTCATCAGAGAAAACATAGGCTTTTAAGTTCTTTGAAGTTATTACTTAATGACAGAGTAACTGTTTGGAAGTGATAAATCTGTCACTAACGTGAAAGGATAAGCCATTTTTCAATAGTTGTCTTTGGGACTGGATTATTAATAGAAAACAGGATAAATTTTTGCTCTGGTGTAACTTGAAGCATTTTCAGCTTGCTATAGGTTTTAATGCTTGTGTCATTTCCAGTTAAGTATTTCTAAATAACTTGCCATCTGGTCCCTACTGGAGCATTCAGAAAGGCTGTTCCCATTGAAATGAGTTAGATACTCGTGAGCTCTTGAGAAGTGAAATATACAGAGCTATGGATGCTAAGAGCTTATGGAAGAGGTTTTCAAGTTTGTTTTTTGTGTGTGGTTTTTAAAAATTTTTATTTTGTAATTGCATTTCTTGTTGTTTCATTTGAACCTCATTTGAAAACAAATTATTTGAATTTCATTGCTGTCTTTATCATGGGATATAGATGTTTAAAGAACAGAAAATGAATTACTATTTAGCAACTGTGCACCAAGAGAAAATAAATATATTTTCTGAGTAAGTCTGTGGATCTCAAGTAGAAAAATATGTGACTGTTCTTTAGAATTTCAGGATTCATCCGCTGTTTACTTGCCTAAATCTTGTTTTCTTTCAGACTTTGAAGTTCATGATGTGTCTGTTACAGGTTTGTACTTGCATAATTCCTTTTATTTAAGTATATCAATCATCTTTCTTTGGGGCACTGTGTTTGATTTGGTTGTTTAAGCATCTTGCTTAAGATACCTTTTTTCTAAGAGAGATATATATATATATAAATCAGTAGCAGGTATTTTTCCCTCTCCTTTGCATTGCATAGGCTTGTGTAAGCTTGTATTTAAAATGTGAAATTTTGTCCATCACTAACTGATCTTCAAGGGTAAGCATCCATTACATTT